>JAODAL010009359.1:0-111336 GCA_025379985.1 Phyllomedusa bahiana
CAGGAGGTACAGCAATTAATGCTGTACATTGCTGCACAAAAATTGTGGTAATTACCACGAATTTACCGCGAATTTACAGCGATTTTTGCCGCGATTGGTGTGCAGTAATGTACAGCATTAAAGGAGTTGTCTCATTACAAGCTTTCAGCCTAAGTCAGTGAGCTTGGCAGTTGAACTGAGGGGTGTGCTTCTTGTATGCCTCCTCTCCTCCCTCTTCCCCCCCCTCCACTCAGCACACAGAAAGCTCTCCTCCATAACTTCTATACAGCAGGGGTGAGAGGGGGGGCGCGAGGGGGTTTGCTGCCAGAGTTAACCCTGTGTGTGCCTGCCTAGGTCTGCTGCAGCTCTTGCTGCTCGTCTCCACAGTCAGGAGACAGGAGAGAGCTGATCTATGAGTGGGGAGCAAGTGTTCCTATACCCCCTGCTTAGCATACAAATCTGCACATCTCCAGCAACAAACAGACACAGGGCAGCTGTGAAGTGTTACTATACTCAGATGTGTCACTAGTACACCAGAGCTTGAAGCTTTTCACATGCCCCCTGAATCTGTATAGTATTAGTATGTTACAGCTCCACAGACACATCATGATTATGGTAACACACAGGGTCACTGCTGTGACATATATCTGTGTAGCGAGTAGGAGGAAGCAGGTACACACAGGGTTAATCCAGGCAGCAGGGCCACAGAAGCCAGAGTCCTCCCTCCCCCTCCACTACAGAAGCATTCTGTGCGGGAGGGGCTCTTGCCCCAAACCCTGTATTCAGAAGCTGATGAGTCATACAGACCTGACAGCCAGTGAGATAAGGATCAACAGGTCCCCTGCTATAGAGATTTGAGAAGCTGTTTGTAGTATACTAAAGGGCTTACTCAAAATCAGTAGGACATTTGTAATGAACATATATTGCAAAGCTGCTTGATTTTTAAAGATCTTTTAATCAAAACCCAATCATTGTAGCGAGACAACCCCTTTAATTGCTGTATCTTCCTGCACAAAAAATGCATTGAAAAACGCATCAAAAACGCACCGTGTGAAAGCACCCTTAGAGGGTCATGAGCTTCCCCAGCCTTTAACAGGCCCAAGTGGTCACAGTGCGGTAAATACAGGAAGGGGCTGCAGGGCCACGTGAGCAGTGAATGTGATCGCAGCGGTGCCACTAGATCAGAGCGGGTTTTAACGGGGAGTTGATGATTTTGCCTTTTTTGGTTTTTTGCCTTTTCATCCTGCTGAAAGGTCTTATTAATGAAAAGGAAAACCCCTGATGACCAATTCTAACTTTGCTCACTATGCAATATTGAAGAAGCATGGAAAATATTTGTTGAGGGCAGCTGATCCTGCAATGTAGGTGCAATTTCTCGATTTTCAGCCACTTGTCGGGCATTCGTGCAATTTTAGGAATTTTTTTTTAGGGGTCAATGCAAGTATTAGTCATTAAAGTGAACCTGTCAGGTGATGAGAGCAGTGGAGCTTTGTGATTTTGAAGCTAGAGTAAGGGCTTGTTCACACGGAGTATACACTCTGTGTTACGAGCGCTTTTGGGATCCGTCTTGGGGTCCGCACTGTCGGTCCCCAAGACTGATCTAACAATTAACAGTGAGAGTCTCACTGCTGTCTATCACGAACACGCAACGGCGTTCACATGACGGATCGCCGCTGCGTGTTTCAAAAGCGCAGCTCAGTCTTGAAAAGAATTGACATCCCTATGTGGGTGGGATTAGCAGTAGTATGCAGCCATAGGTTATGTTCACACGACTTTGATGCAGTTTTCAGAGTCTTTCCTCACCCAACACAGCATCAAAAAAGCCTCAAGTTCATTTTCATTGATTACTTTGTGAAACTGCTTGTAGCTGACACACAACAAGGTTTTTATGCGAGGTTTTCGATGCCGTTTTGGGCACTGAAAAAGTGTCATATCCATTCTTGAAGCGGTTTCAATGCTAAAAATCCCCCACAGAAATCAATCGAGAGCTTCAAAACCTTATCCAAAACATCAGCCTGCTTTTAGATGCATTTTTTTGTGTTTTTGGCACATTTTTTGCCCTGGCTATTAATTTGTATGGGTGTTTCAGAAAGAAACCAGTGTTGGAAAACCTCATCCAAAACCTCGCCTGAAAAGGTGCTTTTGAGGTACATTTCGGACGCGGTTTGGATGCCAAAAATTCCGTGTCCAAATACGCAGTGGGAACATACCTTTTCATTGGGTCACCAGCTACAATTTAAACCAGGGGTCTCAAACTGCGGCCCTCCAGCGGTTGGGAAACCATAACTCCCATCATGCCCACTGTTAAAGATTATATAAATGCATTATGGAAGTTGTAGTTTCCCAACAGCTGGAGGGCCGCAGTTTGAGACCCCTGAAACCCATCAGCTCCCTGGAAACACTGGTGAGAAAAGGAACCTCCTCCCTTTAAAACCACTTGGATGCAATGGTCACTATTCACTGCAGTATCTAGGGGGTTAAACAGCTTGGATCTGAGATCTGTCTACTTTGCCATCAGAACAGGGTGCTGGCAGTCGGTCACCTGAGCCCCTGCTTTATTTAGCACAGGACACTGATGCCAGCTCCTTTTTTTTTTTCTCTGCTGACCAGACATATTCTGGTCCTTAAAGGGGTTTTGCCACGATGTAATGTTGACGTGGGATCCTCCAAAATGGGTATTTAATCACTTTTCTAAATATATGTGATTACAAAAATTGCAGTCTGAGAGAGCTACAGGCTGCCTTACCTGCCCTTAGTTACTTAAATGCTTCTATTTTGATGCGACCTGACAAGAGCTGCTGGCCGGGTTCCCAACAGACCCACACTTCTTATCTGATGAGAGGGAGCTGAAGAAGCTTTCAAGGCACCAGGTGGAAATATGTTGTCTTTTGTATACAGAATCCACTAGTTGTAGTTTGATTATTTGAGTGAACGTTTCACATGATCCCTTATGCACGGCTCTGTGCTCTGGCTCTCTCAGCTCAGCGTGGCTTGTTTACAATTGCTTCTTAGCAGATAAGGCACGTCCTGGCAAAACCCCTTTAAGGGGTTAAAAGATCTGGTCAAATCCCCTATTTTGGGCGACATTTTATCTTGTGTGGCACCAGCTGTTAGTGTTCCTTTAGGGCTGTATCGCCTGTGCTGCCTACATGAAGTAATCTATTCTCCCCTAGAGGTGATTCTTTTAGAGTATAATACATCGCGTGCTAGAACAGGCCACTATCTTTTCGGTTTCACATGTATTTATTACTTTGCTGATTTAATGAGATTGTGCAGAATTTAATCTCTTTTTGTTTATACGGTTTTATTTCTTTTTTAGTTTAAGAGCCACAGGGTGTGAATCGGTAATGATCGCTGAAGCTCTACTGTACTAAACTTGTGCATATTATAGATATGCAATTTGTCACCATGTCGTATACATTATTTATTTATTTTTTTAAATTGATTCCAGCAAGTGTCTGCGTATGACATTGACACTTAAGGTCATAGACTTTCTATTATTAGCTGCGTTATCCTATAATCAGTTCAACAAGAGAACTTCATCTAATATGTGCTCCAGTATCCTAGTTAATTACCAGCAGCGGCAAGGTTAGATCGTTTCTGGGCAGATGACTTCCATGTTTGAAATGAAATGTTCCAATATAGAGCAATTTCAGGTATGTACAGTAATATCCAAAATATGTTCGAGCCGTACCACTAAGTGGTCACAACCAGATTTTCTATAGCCGCATGCAGCGGCTCTGTGGATGTATAATGGAGTCTTTGCACCACTGCTTGATATGCTGTGTACTCATTTAGAAGAAATATTTTTGTAATACATCTGCCTTTTCTTTTTTGCCAAATTAAAAACCCCAGTGTCCAGCTGTGTAAAATCGCACACGGCTTCAGCAGGAGCCATCAGAACTCTATAGGGGCTGTGTTCTGGAGCCGTACTGCAGATATGGCCCCGAGGCCCTGATTTTAAACTAGCAGAGTGCTGGATGGTAAATTAATGCTAGTCTGTGCCATAATTCAACTGCTTAAAGCATGTCACGTCTACCTCCATCCCCATAAAGTACAGTGGTTAGAATTCTTCAGCTTCTCAGCCACTTTGATATATTAAGTGTATTTTCACACATTCTAGTTTTGTTGCATGTTCTCCCCACCCTCCAAAGTGTTCCAAGCTCACGAATACACCTCACGCATAGTAAAGTGACTCATTAGCAAATAAAAAAAAAAAAAAAAAAACGGATTTTTTTTCCTTGCTGCTCTAAGGCTATGTTCACACGGCTTAAACTGGGACGTATCTCGCCCCGTATTTCGCGCCGTTCTGCGCGAAATATGGGGCGAGTTACGTTCCAGTCATTGCGGTAATCCATAGTTCTCTTAGAGAACCATGGATTACGGCTCCTCTCCCTGCTCGCACACTATGCCGAGCGGGGAGAGAAGTGACATGTCAATTATTCACGGCACATATGCGCCGAGGATAATGCATGTATATGGGCCGGCGGTACCCCCCCCCCCCCCACCCCCCGTACACACGGGAAATTTGTAGGCAAAATACGCCCCGCAATTACTCCCGGGTGTAAAACTTTCCCTAAGGGTTTAATGTTCATACAGCGTCTTTGCAGGGTGTAAGTCGGCGCTGCAGTACGCCTGAATCACTCCACATATTTTTAAATTAATAGCTCCATTTGTGCGAAACCCCGGGCCATATCCCCTGCAATATGCTGTGTAACATCCCCCTAAAATTTTTTAAAAAAAAAAAAAATTATTTTGTTGTGATTGCAGAAACAAGAAATGTGTTTGAATTGAATAATACACGTGGCTGTATTATGGCTAAAAGGGTTGTCTCACTACATTGATCCATCTTGCTTCCGTCCTGTTTTCTTGGTTTCATTTTGAATTCAGGGGGGGTTTACTGGTTCTCTAGGGGGTTTGTCCCCAGGTCTGTACTTTAGCAACCCATGCGGGCAGCCATCATGGGATTAACAGGTCTGTGCTTTAGGCCCTGGGGCTGATGAGCCATACAAAGGAGATTCCCGAATAGGTAGGACATTTTTTTAAATGGCATATATTGCAAAGTGACTTTTTTTGCGGATCTTTAAAATAAAAAAAATCCTTGTAGTGAGACGAGACCTTTAAGGGAAATTTGCCAGCTACTTGATGCTGCATGTTACCCAGTCCCAACCATGTGGGTTTTACCCTGAAATGCAGCGGGATCAGAGATCACGGGGTGCCCTGTGCTTGCTATGGACTTCTTCCATAGCCACCATATTTTTGCTTCTGGTATTTCCTGCCTCAGACAGGAAGTAATAAAACCACCATATTGGGCCCCCTCTTTTTTGTGAGGGGATAGATAGACAGGTATAGATATTAAAAATTATTTTATAATATAAGGAAAAAATTTATAATTTTAAAATAATTATTTATAAAAAATAAAAAAAAACTATTATTTATAAAATTTTTTTATAAAAAATTTTTTTTCGAGTGCCCCTTTTATGTTTCCGGAACACTATATGAAAAGAAAGGGGAACTCTGATTGGTTGCTATGGGCAACAGGTTTTAGACCTACACAGTTTTCATACATGTGGCCCTAAAAGTACAAATGTAAAAATAAAAAAAGTTTTAAAAATAAGAGTTCAAAGTACCCTTTTATTTTGCCATTTTACAAATAATTGGAAAAAAAAGGTTCTACTTAATTGATGTCGTCACGTCCGTAAAAATCCGATCGATTAAAATTTAACCTGATTTATCCTCTACAATGAACACCAAAAAAAAAAAAAACCCAAATTCAGCCTGAAAAAAATGCCCCTCATCGGGTTTATAAATAAGAAAAAAAAAGTTTTGGGGTCGCAGGGGAAAAAACTGCGCTGTAGCGCAAATTTAAGAAATAGAATGACCGAAAAATGTATATAATGCTTATTCATATGCTGTGTGACAAGATCTCTGAGGGCATTGCCCTTCGATAAGAATATCTTCGACATATGACATTTGATGAAGCGTCATACCAGAGTCACAAAGAGCTCCGTTTGTCATGTGCGTCCCTTTTGGGGGTTTTTTTTTACCCATTAGTTCAAACCCACAAATATGGGCCATAAAGAGATTGTCCCAGGAACCTTCTTGTTTTGGAAGCTCCAGACATTACCAGTATAAAACCTATTTTGGGGCAAATTGCTAAAACTCATGTGAAAATGAAATTATTTTCAGCCTTGCATGGTGGCTAATGGGGGGGGCAGCTAGCCCCCAAAAGTCATTTTTGCCTTTGTCCCAGTAGTTCCTCGCACATGGAAATTTGTAATTTATTAATGTGCAGTGTTGAGCATGAAAAAAATAGAACAGTGCAGGTATATCCACCATTGACAGCATAAAGGTGGACAATCTTAGAACAGAAAAATTTGAGGTCGGTTAAATAAATATGGTTCTTTGGGACAAATATTTTTTGTGTCCTAATGTGGCAAACTGACTTTTTACACAATCTTCTTATCTACCCATAATTTTGGCTGGATAACCTTTTTGATTTAACTTAAAGGGGTTTTCCCACTTTTAGACGACGATTGCATATCGCTAGGCTATGCCATCATTTTGTGATAGGTGCCGGTCTCAAAACCAACCCTGAAACCTCTCCGTTCCGAAGAGAGGTGCTGGGGACTCTTCTAAACATGAATGGGAGTTCAAAGGTGGAGTTCAAAGTATAGCTGGAGCGATGTATCCAAACCCCCAACCCCATCTCTTTAGGGGAGAGTTCCGACCCCCTTTTCGAAGGGAAAGGTTTTTGGGGTCGGTCCGGACTGAGACCCCATCAACAATTAGGCATATCCTAACAAAATTCCCCTCTGTTTAAGTGGGAATACCCCCTTTTTAAAAAGGTTTTCTCCCACTCATTAATTTAAAATTTTGGCAAAATAATGGAAAACATTAAAAAACATTGTTGCTCTACTTTTTCTTTTTTCAGGTTAGAGCAGTGTTTATTTCTTGCCTGTGGACACACTGTTCCCCAGGTTACTGACCACCTCTTTCTGCTCTCATTGCTCCAGCTGCCCAGGGTGAGGTCACCCCATGCTGTCTTATCAGCAACACAGGAGCTTGTTTATATAGGTTACTAACAAACTTGAGAGCTCTTTAGCCTTTTTCCCTATTGTTTAAACCCTTCTGTTATCAATGACCCTCCAACAGGTTCAGCTAGGAACAGCAGAGCTGATATGCCAATTTCTATTGTAGAACTGCCCACAGCCTGACCAGGAAGTGAGAGCCTGTAGCTTGCTGTGAAAAGCAGGCTCTGCAAAAGCGCATGGTGAGAACACCCCTTTAAGGCCAATGTGACGTGAGCATAGCACAGGTGCATATTTCTGCCTGTATTACAGCTGTGTGTGCTTACTTGAGTTACTTGAGTTAGCAGCATCAGAACAACCTCGCATTGTAAGGTTTTTCATTGGAATATGGGTGCAGAAAAGTGCCTGTGTTAAGGTCGTGTGAAATTGGCATTCATATTGCACTTTATGGAAGCTTATAGCCTGAAGCAGGGCTATTGCTATAAGTCATTCAGTGGGATACCACTGTATCCTGTGGGCCTTTATAGATTTTAAATGGGTTGTCTCAACATAGAGCCACAGCCAGCTTCTGTGGTTTGTTCTATAGCAGTGATCGGCATATCGGCTCTATTCCTAGCTGCTTCTGTTAAAGTGATGAGTGCAGTAGTGTACAAGCCTAAAGAGCTCTAAGGCCTTGTCCCCACGGCATGGGTTTTCACCTGTTTTTTTAGACGGTTTTTGGTTTTGAAAACCATCTGCAAACCAGGTGAAAACTTCTAACACGGGCCTCTGTATAGAAAATCCGCGCAGCAGTCCCCACTGCACGGGTTTTCCCGAACGGCGGTTATTCCGACCGCCGGTGGCCCGAAAAACATAGAACATGTTCATCCTTCCGTCCGGCAGAAGAACATGTCTTTGTGAAGGGGGAGGGCTTTTCTGCGCTAATCACGGAGAAAAGCCTTCCTCCTGCGGCCGTGTGCAAGGCACAAAACACAGTTCAAATACCGGTCGGCTAAACCGGCCGGTATTTGTCCTGTGCCGTGTAAACATCCCCTAGAGCTTGAAACTTGCCATTAACCCTGATAAACGAGCTCCTGTGCTAGAGATTTAAACTCAGCAGGGAGTGACACCATGGTCGGCCGACAGCTTGGAGCAATCAAAGCAGATAGAGAGAGCAGAGTGAGTGGTCAGTAACATAGAGACACTTGTGTACACTAGATAAAATCTCCTCCTTTATCTCCTTAACAAAGCAAAATCAAAACTGCAATGTATTTGGTAATAGTCTTCATTTGCATTTAGCTACTTGTTTTAACATCATTGTGGTAAGAAAACCCCTTTAACTCTTGTTCTTTGAAAAGTGAGGACTTGTTTTCATCCATGCATTCTGGGTTACCGTTAGTCTGGTTACATGTTACAGCTTTGTTTCTATCCGTCCTAATGTCCTCTATTTCTGGAATTGCATTAGCAACACAGAGCTATTTATATTTTGCTAGCTTGTCATTTGAGGGTGTAACAATGTACATTCGGGCAGCGGGCGATTGGATACTGTGGAAACATAGGCATGAACTGCATATAAACTGACTAGCCAGTAGTGCTCTGTGCCTCATGTGACAAGTGAATTTTAAGTTCCTGTTTAACACCTCATGCAGTCCTCTCTGCTCTCTAGTAAGTGACATTTCATTTAAAGGTTACAGATTACATTATGAATGGCTAAGCATTTGTATCCCCAGTGATGACAGTGAAAACCTAATTCATTCTATTTCCTAACTTTTTTGTTTGCTAATTAATTGGCATAAGTGACATAAAAGGGTTCTCATTGCTGGCAGCTTAAAATGGATGTTATTAATCACAATGTGAAATAGGAATGTGACGAGTTAATAGTAAACAAACGACTAGTTGCTCTATACCTGCCTTATCTTGTTCATTGCTCTGAAGATGTCCATGCTGCTTTTTTCCTGCATGGATTCTGATGTTTGACATTGAAATTCATTCCAACCACGGCATTATTTAATGGGAAATGTGTCTCCCGTAAAATAGGTAGGTCCCTTTTTAAAGTGCACTTTTTCTGAGAAAATTGCAACACACTGATTACTGCTACATTGGAATAATAGATTACAAATTGGTCTTTTTCTTTCTTAGGCTGGGTTCACTTATCGGTCTTTGCCTATTGCAGTAATCCGACACCTCATCTCTGAGTTCTCCTTAGGTTTTTTACTTAATGAAATTTGCCTTAGATTCTGATGCGGGTTATCCCTATTGTAATGGGGCTATCCCACTTCACTCCTCCCGGAGTGGGAATCAATGAGATTTGCTCAAAAGAATCATCATATTCATTCTTCTTCAAACCCCCCCACACTCCCCCATGCAATGGATTTGAAATCGGTGGTTTGGAAAATCTGCGTTGTAGTAAACTATGTGAACTACAGCACAGTCTGGCTATTCAAGTGAATGGCCATCGAAATACAGAAAGGCTTTAACAAGGAATTCAATGTGGAATTAAAGTTCAATTCCTCGGAAAATTCTGCCTTTCTTTCTGTCCAGCTTTTGCATTGATGCTTCTACCTTGTACCAGTCACCGCATTGTCTGCCCATTCACCTCCGAATACTCCCACTCTCTGTATCTCCTTCCTTCTCTAATAATTTAGACTAAGTCTACACGGCATTGGAAAAAAAAAAACTCACGAAAACCTAATCCAAAAGTTCAAAAAAACTGTTTTTTTTTTTTGTCCATGCTGTCAAAAACAGAAAAAAAAAAAAAAACCGTTTTTTTTTGCCTTTTTTTTGTTTTTTGGCACTTTTTTGTGCGTTCTTTGTTGCTTTTTTTTGCAGAAATGCACAGCATAATAATTGCTGTGGATTTCTGCAAAAAAAAATTGCCAAAAAAACAGCGCTTTACCTAGACTCCAATACTAAATTTTTCTGCCGAATTTGTCGCCCAAAACTTAATTTTTTTGCGCATATATAGCGTAGCACCCCTTTTTATAAACCTTTTCGTTGGGGCAAATTTAGCCTTTTCAACACAAAACGTAAACCCCTTGGGCTCAGGTAAACCCTTTTTTGCCATCCACAGTCAAAGTATAGAAATATGGGTTGTGGTGTAAACACCCCTCCAGACCGCCCCTAACTTAGGCACATTACAAAATGCCATGGGCGCCGCAAAATCTACCTAATTTTGGAGTGTGTCTGCTCATACATTGAGAGAACAGGGCTGTGCCAGGTTTGGGCTGAAAGGACATCAGAATACTAGCACCGCCCCTACATACATGTCGCCCAAAGTATTAGACTGTGTCTACATGGCACTGGTTTGCATTGGGGTTTTTTGCGGATACTGAATCTGCAAAAAATCCCACTGTAAATCATCTCTATAGACCTCAATAAAAAAACAAATGTCTTGATTTCAAGGCGGATCTAAAAAAATTTAAACATTTTTTCAAAAATCTGCAGGAAAGCAACGGATTATAGTACGGTTCGATGTGGGCTGGCTGAAAACCGACCACAAATCCCACTCAAAAACGATTGAAAAACCATTGTAAAATAGTAGTTGGATTCTGGAAGAAAATATCTTTACGGGTCAAAACTACTTTTGTGGTTTTTTTTTTTTTTTTTTTTTTTTAATAGAAAATAAATTGGACTTGTGCTGTCATGTTGATAAATGATATAACCAAATGGATTACTATTATTCTGCATATAAATAAAGTTAAAAAAAGTTAAGTTTTTTTGGGTTACTGGTGTAAATAAAAATAGCATACGGTGTCAAAATTGCTGTGAATCCTCTCCTTAAGAGGTTAAACATTAGATCTCTCAGGAAGATGGGTTTTTTTTTTTTTGTCTTTCGAAAGTAAACTTGGAAAAAAAAACTAGATGAGAAAATTCATTCACCAGTAGTAATTCTAAAGGGAGACTGCGTGACAAGGCTCTGGGGAATGACTCTACACGTACATAAAATGAAGTTGTTTTCCTGCAGGCAAGCCTGTGATTTTACCAATTCCACCAGGGTAAGCTTGGGTAAATGAGATTTCTGATCAACACTGTACAATTATATTCAAATTAAAACTGTCTTTTACTTAAGTGCTGCTATTTGATCTTAATAGCAGTAGCGTTTTGCATATGTTAGAAGATATTTAGTAAAATGTATTATTATTCTAGATACCTAAGAATTGCACACTTAAAAGTTCAATTATCCACAGCTAATAGGAAGCCAAGGGATTATTTCATGTATGTAAATGTTAGTCTTGGTAGTCCTTGGAAAACTATATTCTAGAAATCCACTGCCTTTTGAATATTTGTTTTTAAGGTTATGGTTATTTTAGTCAGAACATTATGACCGTAGACTGAGCTGGTAGATTTTGATGATGATTGATACATTAAGAATGTGTTGAGATCCTTACCATTTAAAGAATGCAAAATCTCCCATTTTACTCATCATTTTTATTGGCTTCTCTAATAATGCAGCTCACACAATTAAAGGCTTGTCACACAATTAATTGTCTAAATCCAGACCCAAATTATGAATACTTTTGTATTAAGGGTATGTTCCCACAATGTAATTTCACACTGAAATATGCCCCAAAATAAGTCTCAAACAGTGTTTTATGCTGCTTTCATTGATTTCAATGTACAATACGTCCCATTATTCACACGACGCGTATTTGTGATGTGTACTGAGGGATGATTTCAATCATGTAAATGTAAGTGCCTCGTCAATTCTTGGTGGTTACATAAGTTACTTTTCCATAGAAACAGTGGTGGAGCGTATTTGCCGCGTGCAAACTCCACACAATACACTACACACACAAAAAAAAAGCACTTCAAAATATGCCTCTATTCAGGCTTATTTACACTTCAAAATTCTGTCATTTGAATATACCCTTACACTTGTTTTATAAAAAAAATTCTACATCACCTGATATTCCAGGAATAATGTTGGTTTTTTTTTTTCATCAATTGTGTTCATTACTGTAAATGTGCAAAATTTACATACATGCTCAGTCTTCTCTCTCGTCAACCAGCCAGTGAGGAGAGATCCCTGCTTTGGTGGGCCAGGTGCCTCTGAAGCTACCGCATCTTCTCTACTTGTCATTGGTGAGGCTAAGCCAGTGCTTTTGCATTGTCCTCTTCTGCCAAGCAGAGAAGATGCTGCAACTTCAGAGGCATCCAGCTCATCAGACCAGTAAGGCTGCGTCCCCACTGCAGAGGACAAATACCGGTCTGTTTACCCGGCCGGTATTTGTCCTGTTTTGCGGCCGTCCCCACGGCCTCGGGAGGGGCGGCTTTTCTCCGCGATGAGCAGAGAAAAGCCCTCCACCTTCACAAGCACAGATTCCGTCCGAAAACCAGACAGAAGATTGTGCTTGTATAATGTTTTGTGGCCGACCACGGGCGGAAAACCCGTGCAGTGGGGACTGCTGCACGGGTTTTCCATAGAGCACCATTGTGCTCATTTTCGGCCGGTTTTTCAGGGGGTCTGCAAAACCTCAAACCGCCTGAACAACCGCCCCAAAAACCCGGCCCGTGGGGAACATCCCAAGGGCTTCACAACCTAGGGGAGAAAAAGAGAAAAAAAGACTAGCCTGTTTCCACCTTGGGCAATTTCTTGAGGTGGACCAGAAAAAACTATTGAAAATAAACAGCCGGTGATACCGTACTAACATTCCTGGATTATCAGGTGGTATGAGGATTTTTTTTTTTTTTTTTTTTTTTTTTTAAAGTTTGTGTGTACTGTGTCTGTACAGCCTGGATGTCCACATGGGAATGGGTGAAGTTTGATACAGATAGCAGTTGTGACTAGATCCTCGAATTGCCCCCTCTGGTGACTTGGATTTGATCATTCGGCTTTTTTTCTGGGGGACAATAGAGACTTGTCCATAGGTTAATTAATAAATCAATCTGTATAAAAAGTAGGAAGGAGCCAGGATTTTTATTGCGACCAGAACCAGGGGCCATGAGACTGAAGATTGAAGGCCAGCATCTCTGAGGGCTACTGGAAGAAGATCCAGGTTAGAGACCTGTGTGGGTTATATTTGAATGAGGAGTTAAGTTGTATAATACGCCGGTTTTGAGTTTTGCCATCTATTTCCCATACAATTGATTGTATGGGCCGACGGCAAAAATAGGGACCAGACCATGATTTTTGCGCAAGACATTACAAAACCGTGGTCGTGCTTGGGACAAAAAACGTCCAAAAGTCAACCGTTTTTTGTCCGAAGCACGACCACGGTTTTTGCCATGTAGACATAGCCTAAAGCAATACATTATTTACTCAGGTTTACTCAGTTGATTGTGTGAAAAGCAAACAAACCTGGTGGCACCCCTTTTAAATGATTTACTTTTCCATTGTGTCTGAATGCCGAAGTGTTTTTTTTTTTTTTTCTTTCAATTATTCAACATGGACCATAGCATTTCTTGGCATGTAAAATACCATATCTGAAGATAGCCTTAGCTAGCATGCATGCTGGACTGTGGTCCTGAAGTTAGATTGTTTCAAGATGATTATTGCAAGTTGAAAATATTTAGCTTGAGGCCGATATAACTTAAAGGAGTGTTCCGCGACTTTCAAAGTCTTGTTTGTCAGATGGGGCATGATTAAAAATAGATTGACTGCACATAGTACGTGAACGAACCGTTCACTGTACAGCGGGGATAGGGGGGTTGACCCCCGGGGAAAAGGGAAAGGAGTATCACGGAGTGAGCATCCTTTCCCCCCCCCACCCTCCTTTTTAATTATGCCCCATTGGACAAACAAGCTTTTGTGTGCATGTGCTATAGTAGCTCTTCTGTGGGTTCAGACCAGAGAGGCTAGCCTTCACTCCACACTGATTCTTGGACACCCGTTACCTTATGGCCAGTTTTTATTTTTTGGAACACTTCTTGTTGACCGATAGAATCTCCTACGGAGAACATACCACAAAACCTGCCGTTTTGGGATGTGCTCACCCAGTAGACTGCTCACAATTTTGAACTTATCCTTTAGGTCTCTATCTTTTCACATTTTTCCTGTTTCCAACACATCAAATTCCAAAACTATTCACTTTTTGATATACATCTCCCAACCCTTGACAAGTTCCATTGCAAAGAGATAATCAGTGGTATTCATGTGGTTTTAAGCTTATAGCTGAAAAGTGTATACAGTTGAAACCAGAAGTTTACATACACCATATAAAAATAAATATTTACATGTGTTTCTCACTATCTGACATGAAATCAGAATAAAGTAATACCCGTTTAGGTCAGTTAGGATTACTTAAAGGGGTTGTCTCGCTACAATGATTGGGTTTTAATTAAAAGATCTTTAAAAAACAAGCAGCTTTGCAATATATGTTCATTACAAATGTCCTACTGATTTTGAGTTAGCCCTGTTCATAGGAGTGCTTTAGCTTCTCAAATTTCTATAGCAGCCGACCTGTTAAATCCTTATCTTACTGGCTGTCAGGTCTGAATGACTCATCACCTTTGAAGACAGGTGGGAGCAGAGAGCCCCTCCTGCACAGAATGGCTTCTGTAGTGGAGGGGGGAGGAGGGAGGACTCTGCCTTCTACGTCCCCACTGCCTGGCTCAACCCTGTCTGTGCCTGCTTCCGCCCGCTCTCTACACAGATTGAGCAGAGATGAGGCTGATCAATAGATGTGACAGCAGTGACCCTGTTTTGTTACTATAATCAGATGTCTGTTGGAGCTGTAACTATAATAAAAACTATACAGATTGTGAACAGTTCATGCTGTGCTGTACTAGGGACACATCCTGAGTAAACCACTTTTCAGCTTTCCCTGCCTCGGTTCTGCGAGGGTTTGTATGTTTTTGCTGGAGATGTGGAGATATGAAAGCTAAGCAGTGGGGATAGGAACACTTGCAGCCCCGATGGACTGCTCTTAGCAATCATAGACCTCTCTAGGCAGGCACACACAGGGTTAACTCTAGCAGCAATCCCCCTGCTGTATCGAAGTTACGGGTAGCTGCCTGTGTGCTGAGGGGAGGGGGGAAGAGGGGGGGGGAAAGGCAGAGAAGCTAGCACCCCCCTCAATTCAACTCCCATTCACAGACAGAGGCTTAAAGCTATTAATGAGACAACTCCTTTAAGTTATTTATATTTGCCAAATGCCAGAATGAGAGAGAATTTAAGGCATTTTATTACTTTCTGCAAAGTCAAAAGTTTACGTACACTCTGATTACTATGCCTTTAATCAATTTGGGACAGCCCATATGATGTCATCCTTGGAAGCTTCTGATAGGTTTATTGGCAACATCTGAGTTAGAGACACCTGTGGATGTATTTTTAATGTATACCAGAAACACACTTCCTCTGTGTGCAACATCATGGGAAAATCGGCTAAGATATCAAGAAGAGAATTGTGGACTTGCACAAGTCTGGTTCATCCTTGGGTACAATTTCCACATACCTGAAGGTGCCTTATTCATCTGTACAAACAATTATATGCAAGTACAAACAAGATGGGAATGTCCAGCCATCATACCGCTCAGGAAGGAGAAGGCTTCTGTGTCCGAGATGATCGTGCTTTGGTCCAACCTGCATATCAACCCAAGAACAAACGCAAAAGACCTTGTAAAGATGCTGGCGGAAGCTGGTAAGATTGTGTCATTATCCAGAGTGAAACGAGTACTGTATCAACATGGGCTGAAAGGACAGTCTGTCAAGAAGCCATTACACCAAAAGAAACATTTAAAAGTCAGATTAATGTTTGCAAATGCACACAGGATCAAAGTCCTACATTTTTGGAGATATGTCCAGTGGTCTGACGAAACTAAAATCAAAATCTTTGGCCAAAATGACCACGTTACATTTGGAGGAAAAAGGGAGAAGCCTAAGAACATCATCCCAACTGTGAAACACGGGGGTGACAGTATCATGTTGTGGGGTTGTTTTACTGCAGCAGGGAATGATGCATTTCACAAAATACAGTAGATGGCATCATAAGGAAAGAAGATTATGTGGCAATACTAAAGCAACATCTCAAGACATCAGCCAGGAAGGTAAAGCTTGGACGGAAATGGGTCTTCCCAAGGGACAATGACCTGATGCATACTGCCAAACCGGTTACAAAGTGGCTTAAGGATAACCAAGTCAATATTTTGGAGTGGCCATCACAAAGCCCTGATCTCAATATTGAAAATGTATGGGAAAAGCTAAAAAGGCAGGTGCGAGCAAGATGCCCTACAAATATAGCTTGGTTACACCAGTTCTGTCAGGAGGAATGGGCCAAAATTCCTACCAATTGTGAGAGCTTGTGGAAGGATATCCAAAGCATTTGACCCAAGTCATACAGTTTAAGGGCAATGCTACCAAATACTAATGAAATGTATGTAAACTTTTGACTTTGCAGAAAATATTAAAAATGCCTTAAAAATTCTCTCATTATTCTGGCATTTGGCAAATATAAATAATTTTGGTAATCCTAATTGACCTAAAACAGGTAAGGTTTATTGTGATTTCATGTCAGATAGTGAGAGAAACATACAGATGTGTCTTTTTAGATAGTGTATGTCAACTTCTGAATTTTTTTTTAAATGTAAGTCCTTATTTTTTACAAGGGTCCTCAGAAGTATTTCTGAATAGAGGACCATTTTCTAGCCTTAAAATTCGGGTTACAGCCATAGGTAGAGCCCTGTACACCCCATAAATAGATATTGTAGTCATATTACTCATGTGAGATAGTCACTACTACAATACTGTCGTTTTTTTTGTTTCTGTTACCACGTGGGTCCCTAAGGATATTGTGGTGTCTAGAAAACCTGCATATGATCTCTGAAAGACCTTTTAAAATTGATACCTTGCCCCAGAAAACATGCTCGCTCTGGCTGTGCCCTACGCATCTATTTTTTTATTTCGTTGCGTTTTTTTTTTTTTGTCGGATCTGTTCCCAAAGAACAGAAATTACGTACGGCACGTTTTCAATTATAATTTTTTTCATGGAATGTCCAAAGGTAGTTCTGAGGGCGGTTTTATTGACCTTTTGAAGTCAAATCAATAAGACGTACCCAGTCTCCTAAATAATGTTTGGCCTGAACCTATTTGTACATGTTTTCATTACGGCGTCTCGCCCTTTGACAGTCTCTGCTGGCCTGTATATAAATATGATGGATGCCGTGTTGCTGGGAGGAGATGGCAGCAGCGAGTGTTGATCTTTCTGCTGGGCTGTAGATTGTGAAATGTTTTCCTGCTGTGCAGAGGGCTTCTGTGGGGCGTAACACCTTACCTTGGCGCTTTGTGACTGTAATCTGGAACGGCAGGACATGAGCGGGATAGCACTGAAGAAAGACTCGGGGACTCCTCCATTCCTCCAGCTCCTTGTTCCTTGCACTTGAGAGGCGCTATGTAATTGTAGCTTCCATGTCTATAGTTGAGTGTTTACGGAAGGCTTAATAATTGTCTGGATGCATGCCTGTTCATTACAGAGATCACTTACAGTGGTTTCTGCCTTGAGTCCAAGTTTAACCATTACATCTTAAAAGAAAAAAAAAAAAATCAGACCGCTACCATAGTGCAGATGACACCACTATAGTCATTGGACTCCTTTGGAGTTAATTATTATTTTTGGTTTATTGTGAATTAACATAAAAGCCAAAACTGTTATTTCCGTCTTATAATATCTCTCGCTCCTTCTCCCCAGTAAATAGTGAGTTAGCATGTTAATAGAACATCTGTAAGGGCTAGAGGATATGCTTTGTTGCTTGCCTAAGGCTATGTTCACACGGCTTATTGCCGGCGTAATTGCGGGGACGGATTCCGCCCGCAATTACGCCCGCTGCCGTGTAGCAGGGGGCCCCATAGGCGACCATTATCCACGGCCGCTATCCCGCCAGGTTAATGTGCATGTCACTTTCTCCCCGCTCACCGAATTTTGTGAGTGGGAAGAGGAAACAGAATCAAAAATTCTCTGAGAACTGTGGATTACAGTAATGACTGCTGCGGATTTGTGCCGAATTTTGCGGAATACGGAACCAAATCCGTCCCAAAATAGGCCGTGTGAACATGGCCTAAGGTGTTTGCAATTTGGTTTTGTTACTGAGTAAATTTACTTTTGATTTATTAAATAAAACCTTAAAAGATTTGTCTCACTACAGGGATTGCTTTTTATGTTAAAGATCTTGTAAAAACAAGTCACTTTGCATTATGTGTCCATTAACAGTGTCCTACCTATTCCGAGATATCCCCTCTTGTATGGGCTGCATCAGCTCCTCAGGTTGCTATAGCTACAGACCTGTTTACTCTCTCATGATAGGCTGCCAGCACTGGTTGCTATAGCTACAGACCAGTTCAATTTCTCCTGGTAGGCTGCCAGCACTGGTTGCTATAGCTACAGACCTGGCTTCTACTGCAGCCTAGTAGAATCCAGTAAACACACCTCTGAATTCACAGTGAAACCAGGAAACAGGACTGAGGTAAGATGAATCAATGTAGTAAGACAACCCTTGAAGAGGAATGTGACATGTCTGACTTGCACCAATTTAGAAGTTAAAGGGGTTTTTTCACTACAAAGATTGTCTTTCAACATGTAGGGACAGGTAAATGAAGACTTTTTCCAAATACATTAGGCTTAGACAACACGACTAATGTCACCAGATTTTTTTGAGTTCATTATATGTTTAGGAGTGAAGAGAAAATAAGCTGAATTAGTGGAGAATGAGGCATTTTCTCTGATATGAATTACAAAGTTTTTTTTTTTTAGTGTTTGCTTGCACTGCTTTATGCAAAGTTGTGTGAAAAGTTAATTCTGACATGCGATATATAAACCAATTGATAATTTTACATTTGCAAGGTAAAGGTGCTTTCACACAGCGCAGTTTTGGTACAGTTTTAACTGCGCTCCAATTGAACTGCCTTTATTACCAGCAAGCTTCTTTGGCCCTGTTCACATGGCGGATTTGGCCACGGGTTTCGGCGGCCAAAACTTCGTCCAAATCGCGCCCCAAACGCCCCCAGTTCATTACATGGTTTCTTATGGGAAACCACGTTGCTATTCACACGCTGCGGTTTTGGGCGCGCGTGTTTGAGAAGTCTCCTGTCAATTCTGACAGCGAGTTTTCAGTGCGACGGCCGCACGATGTCGCCGCGGATTTCGGCGCGTGTGGAGCACGGTTGGGCCGCGATTTTCGCCGCGGTTTTTGCCCTGCCTATTAATTTGTATGGAGGAAAACCTCGCCCCAACCCGCGGCGCGACCGTGCAGCAAAACCGCGTCGGGAGACATGAGTGTGAGGCGAGGTTTGGATGAGGTTTTGGCCGCGGCAACTGCGCCGAAACCCACGGCTAAATCCGCCGTGTGAACATCCCCTTTCAGTTGTCTAAATTGTTCAGAAAGGTGTTTCAAGTAAGTAATCAATGACTGTTTGAAGTCTTGTGGATAACACACACACTAACTGATTACTCACTTTCCAAACAGTTTAGATAAGTGAAAAAGCTTGTGGTAATAAAAACAGTTTAATTGGAGCGCAGTTAGAACTGCACCCAAACTGCGCTGTGTGAAAGCCCATTAAAGCTTAAAAGGGTTGTCTCACTACATTCAGCTCACCTCAGTCCTGTTTTCTTGTTTTACATTTTTGAATTCAGGAGCGTGTTTACTGGCTTCCACTAGGCTGCAGTAGAAGCCAGGTCTGTAGCTATAGCAACCAGTGCTGGCAGCCTATTAGGAAATATCAAACAGGTCTGTAACTTTATCGACCTGAGGAGCTGATGCAGCCCCATACAAGATCTATCTATCTAGGAATAGGTAGGACACTGTTAATGGACATATATTGCAAAGGACTTGTTTTTTGCAAGATCTTTAACATAAAAACAATCCTTGTAGTGAGACAACCCCTTTAAACTTATTAAATTGAAGGGACCACGTGGTAATGCTTTCTTCTAGTTTTTTTTTTTTTTTTTAACCAACTTACAAAGTCACTGTAAGCTCCTAACACTTAATGTTTTTTTCCCTTTGGTGACCCTTTAAACTGACGCCCTTGGACAAGGAATTGAACAGCTTTTGAAAAGCAGTTGTGATTCTCTTTTTAATCAGAACTATTACTTGTGGCAAAATAAGCGGTTATCTGCAAATCTAATGTTGGCTTGTAAACGCTGCAGTAGCCTTTTGTGCTATACTGGAAATACATCTTTTTTTATGGGATATAAAATTTCTTACTGCTTATAAGGGAATAAAAGATCAGCTGATAAAAGGAGTGTGATTTCTTGTGGTAGCTTTAATTTTCAGCATATATAGCCTTAAAGGTGCTTAATGCTGATGATATTGGTATGTTGGCTTTTAATGACGGTCCTCATTGTCCTGATTAATTTACGGTGGTGTCAGTTTTTGACATTTTCTGACTCTTGGAGGCGAATGGTCTTCCATGTGGCGAACCATCTGGCAGGGAGTCTTGAGGGCCATGATCCCTGGTGGAAAAATGTGCAAAATAGCTCTTTCAGAAGAAAACCGTGGCACTAGAGAGCTTTCTGGATGAGAATTGTGTTAAATATTATTCCGGTCTATGAATATTTGTGAAGTAACACATAATAGTATGTGCTGTAGTGATATTGTAACAAATATAAAGAAAAAGACTAACAAAGTATTTAATGTGAATACAGCAGAGGATTCCCCAACTTGTTCCACAGACAAACTTGGAACAAATCTCACTTTAGGCATACAGCAAGATGTGTTGTAAAATAAAACAAAAGTACATTGGGGCTCATTTATTAAGGCAGTTGCACCAGAATTCTGGTGCAATTTGTGCTGAAGTTGGTTTACATGCTTTACACCACATTTATTATGTGTTTTAGACCGTTTCTAGACACTCGTGTGCCTCGTCTGGAAAGAGGCCTGACTGCAACAAAAAGTTTTTTGCTTTTTGGCACAATGTTGCATGCTATCGGTGGCATAAAGTAGACAGTCTAAGCATGTGCCAGATTTATCAACACTGTTAAGTATGGTGCTTTTTAAAACTCTCTAGTCTAAGTTTACACTATTTTAAATTTAACAGTATTGATAAATCTGCCCCATTGTATACCACAAAGTAGACTGCTTTCTATATAGTCGTAAAACAGGTAAAAAATTAAGGTCGCCTTAGGGTATGTTCACACGGCGTCTTCACTACGTATGAACATCCGCTTTTCTGATGTCTCTGGGTCCCTCAGAACGGACTCAGAGACGCATCTAACAATTGTTTTGCATGTCATTTCTTTGATAACATCCACAAAACTGACCAGATAGGCGCAATGCAAACACGCAGCGGCGATCTCTCATGTGAACGCCGCTGCATGTCTGTCATTGCCGGCAGTGATAGTCACTGCTAATTGTTAGATGCGTCTCTGGGTCCGTTCAGAGAGACCCAGAGACGTATCAGAAAAGTGGATGTTCATACGGAGTGAAGACGCCGTGTGAACATACCCTTAGCCAAAACGCCCTTCTCTTGACATGTATAGGTGCCTATGGACATGTTGAAGGTATACATCAGGGAATATACCTAGAATAGTATAAAGATGAGATGTGAACATGGCTTTAAAAGAGTATTCTCATTTCATTAATTAGCTTTAAACATGTAGGCAAAGGTAAACAAAGATCACCAAATACATTGCTGCTCTGATTTTGCTTCTTCTCAAAGATGGGGCAGTTCTGATCTCCTGCTTATTTATGGAAAGTTTCCTAGCTTATCAGCCCCCCCCCCCCCTCTCTCTGATGGTAACAGGGTGTAGCAGTGGCCAGGGAAAGTAACGTTACTCCCTGCTGTTTTATCAGCAGCATAAGGGCATGTACACATGACGGATTTGACCACGGCTTTCGCGGCGAAATCTCGTCCTAACCTCGCCGCAAAGTTGCGTTTCCCGACGTGGGTTTGCGGCGCGGGCACTGGGCGTGGTCGCGGCGCAAGTGGGGCATAGTTTGGGGTGCGGCTTGCGGCGAAGGATTGCCCCCATACAAATTAATAGGCAGGGGGCAAACCGTGCCGCCAGCCGCGGCGAGGCGCGCGGCCACACCGCGTGGTCGCCGCGCTGAGGACTCGCTGTCAAGAATTGACAGGAGAGTTCTCAAACACGCACGGCAAGGCCGCGGTCCCAAAGCTGCAGCCAAACCCGCGGCGTGTGAATATTAACGTGGTTTCCAATAGGAAACCATGTTAATAAACTAGGCGCGAGTTGGACGCGGTTTTGGCCACGGACACCGCGTCGGAACCCGCAGCCATAACCTGCTGCCAAATCCGTCGTGAACATGCCCTAAGAGTTTATTACTTATTGATGCATTTGTAAATATTTAATGCCATATGTATGAAAACAGTCCATGTCGGAAATTCACTTTGTTTCCCATAGCAACCAATCAGAGTGCCCCTCTCATTTCATATAGTGCTCTGGAAAAATGAGACGGGCGGTCTGATTGGTTGCTACGGGCAACAAAGGGAATTTAAGACTTGGACAGTTTTCATACATGTGGCCCTTAGAGCTTTATTGCTTTCTGCTCTGCTGTTAAGACCTCTCCATCTTCAATGTTCCTTTAACAGGCTCAGCCAGGAATAGCAGAGCTAAGATGCCAATCACTGCTGTAGACCCGCTCAGTCTAACCAGGAAGTGCGAGTCCGAAGCAGGGGGTAGTTATATAAAACCTAGTGAGAACACCCTTTTAACTAGCTAAGCAGCTGTCACGGAAGATAACAGGTAGTTAGCAGACCTCAGCAGGTATTTCATGTTTAAAAGCACCTTTAAAAGAGGTTTGTGTAGTAAATAACAATTCAGTGACTTAAGCAATCCATTTCCAGTTCTTTCTCTGCATTTCAATAAATATTAGATAAACTGCCCCAACATCCCAGGTTAATAAGCAGCTGCAGGCTACCAATGTTCCTGGCTTCATCAATTTGTGCCAGCTCTGACGCGCAAATAACCGTTTGATAAACAAGCCATCTGCATAACAATTGTCAGCGTCTAGGAATACGGCTCCGACGTTAATTCTCAGATGCCAGAACTGTGTCGGATCGTAACACGGTGTCCAGCAGATCTTAAATCACAGTACAGAGCCCCTAAGTCAGAAATGATATTATTCATGAAGGGCTGTAAAGTGATTCCAAGGGTAGTCTTACCCTCCGGCTGAAATCCAACTATAATCTGCTACAAGTCCAGGTCCCCCCCCCCTCAACACTGCTGTTAGCTATTTTTGGACATAAGAAAGAACGATCATTGGGGCAGATTTATCAAGTGTCTAAATGTAAGACAGTTCTAAGTTAGACCACACAGTCTTACAATGCGCCACATTTATCCCAGTGTTGATAAATCTGTAAACATAAAGCTTATTGCAGCTTACCCTCTTGCAGTGTGTCCGTACTTATATGAATAGCTTTTCCTTCTTAATGCTTTGAGAAGCCTTTGAACACGTTGCTCTGGTTCATGTGGTTTTGTACGATCCGCACGGAAGAAGCTGCCAGTCAAACTTCCAAATGCAACAAGGAATCCATCCAAATGACGGGACATCCAGCGAATCCGCTAATCACCACTTTATTCCAACACGTGTAGAAACCAGGACAGTGGACATACAGCATACATAATGCCAACGCGTTTCGGACCTCTGCGGGTCCTTGATCACAGCATATTTTTCACATACTAAACATAGAAAATTATACAAACTCTAAAAGAGCACGTCACACAATCATGTGCTAATGGGCGTGGGTTCCACAAACTCTTTCCAATCTCAAAATGCAATAAATAGACGTATTCTGACAATATATACCTACATAAAAAAGAAAACATTGCAAATCTATGTTACCACACGTAATACTTGCAAAAGACCGTACAGGTGGCGATTAGTAGATGTACATGAGGCCATTGCGCTTATTCATTCCTTTGAGATAGCGTGTGTCACACGTCATTATCCAAAATGTAACCTAAGTTGTTGTTTTTTTTTTCCCAAATCGCTCCTCTAAGCAGTTTATTTATTCTTTCAATTACTCTGCATTTTAAAGAGGTGATACTTCCTTTATGTACTTCTACAAAGTGCCTAGGGACCCCTGATAGATAAGGGGTCACTAGGCACTTTGTAGAAGTACATAAAGGGAGTATCACCTCTTTAAAATGCAGAGTAATTGAAAGAGTAAATAAACGCTTAGAGGAGCGATTGGGGAAGAAAAAACAAAAAAAAAACAACCTAGGTTACATTTTGGATAATGACGTGTGACACACGCTATCTCAAAGGAATGAATAAGCGCAATGACCTTATGTACATCTACTAATCGCCACCTGTACGGTCTTTTGCAAGTATTACGTGTGGTAACATAGATTTGCAATGCTTTCTTTTTTATGTAGGCATATATTTGACAGAATACGTCTATTTATTGCATTTTGAGATTGGAAAGAGTTAGTTTGTGGAACCCACGCCCATTAGCATGTGATTGTGTGACGTGCCCTTTTAGAGTTTGCATAAATTTCTATGTTTAGTATGTGGAAAATATGCTGTGATCAAGGACCCGCAGAGGTCTGAAACGCGTTGGCGTTATGTATGCTTTATGTCCACTGTCCTGGTTTCTACACGTGTTGAAAAAAATTGGTGATAAGCGGATTCGCTGGATGTCCCGTCATTTGGATGGATTCCTTGTTGATAAATCTGGTGCAGGTTAAAACAGTCTAGTCCAGGCATCCTCAAACTGCGGCCCTCCAGCTGTTGGGAAACTACAACTCCCATCATGCATTTATATAATCTATAACAGCGGAATGATGGGAGTTGTAGTTTCCCAACAGCTGGAGGGCCACAGTTTGAGGATGCCTGGTCTAGTCTGTTTGTACCTCCTTGACTTGGCTTACTTTTACGCCACAACCTCCGACAAAATTCTGGTGCGGTTTTGTCGCTTTTAAGACACACCCCTTTTTTGTGAAACCACGCCTCTTTTGCAGAGGCCAAAATCCCTTGTTGCAGAGGCGTAGAAGTGTCTGAAACTGTTTAAAACGCATAGCAAATGTGGCGTAAAGCTTGTATTCCATATGTATGGAATACATATGTATTTTGCCGCAAATTGTGCCAGAATTCTGGCGCAAGTGCCTTGACAAACGGGCCCCATTGTTTCCTTCCTACAAGCTGGAATGGCTGAGAAGATCCGCCCAATGAGTTTCATCTAACTTGTATAGACCGCTTTTGCGTTTTCTTTAGTTTTAAGTCTGGTTCACATGTGCATTTGGCTTTTTGTGGTTATAACCTGTTTTCGAAATCAGAAAAACGGAAAGCAGGTACCCGCTGATTTTAGTGGGGTTTTTGGCTTTCAGTTTGGCTCTGCTCCTTCAAATTTCAGTTTTATTGACAATAAATAGTGTACCAAACTGCACTGTTCCCGCAAAAAAAAAAGCCTGAAATTTGACAGAACTTTTCGCGCGCGTGTTTTTTTTTTCCCCCTCCATTTTCTTTTTTAAACATTGAATTCAAATTGTATGTTCACACGGCATATTAGCCGTGTGCACACCGCTGTATGTCTGCAATTTACCTATTGCTTCAGAGGTACACACTGGCAAGCTCGTACTTCTGAAGCGCCACCACTGATTTTTCACTTTCACCCGACGCAAGCACCAGGAAGAGGTGGCTTGTCATTCCTTTCTCCTGCTGCGTATTGTGTGCAGGGGAAAATGTCAGGTAATCATAGCTCTCAATGAGAGCTATGAATTACTATCATTGTGCGGCGTATTGCAGCACAATTATGTGCTGAAATACGCCGTGTGAACATACCCAAAGGAAAACTGAAACAAGCAGATGACTATCTGATATCTGTTTTTACATCTGTTAACATGCCGGTAATTTTTCTGTGCATACACAAACAAACTTCTGACTTAGGGTATGTTCACACGATGTACTGCGGCGGTTATCTGCTATCGGATAAAACAAACAGCAAGGGAAAGCAAGGTGGAGCAGGTCAGAAACCTGGAGAAACCGGAGTGCACTCGGAGCTGATAAATCACTTTTATCTCCTTGACAAAGAAAAATAAAGCAATAGATTTGGTAAACGTCTTGATGAACTCTTCCTTACATGTTAAAAGCTAATCTCTGTAGTGAGACGACCTCTTTGTGTCTGTATAGATTGTTCTTTTGATATAAACCGAATGTGCCCAGAATAAAGGGCAATGCACTCTGGTGCTTGCATTGTGACTATATAGGATCCATGAAAAAACTTTGAGACTCTCGGTTCACATATCTTGATCAGAACATGTTTAAGCTGCCCACGACTTTCAACGTGGTCTCAAATCGGGCAGTCCTATCCTATCTTTACCTCTCAATCGAGCCAATCAGGCCTCTCACTGGGTCACCGACCTCCATTATTCAGAGAGAAAAAATAAAAAACACCCAACCTGCAAAGCTGCCCTTCTTATGACAGCCTGTGAGAGTGGGCGGGGACAGAAACCCAAAATGGAAGCACCCCTTCCTTTCCATATAGGTTAAAATCAATGTACACCAAGTATAACGTATGTTTCTGCACACAAAAACATCTCTGAAAAAACGTATGCAAACCTGGGTGCCACTGGCAGGGCTGCGGCACACATGTAATTATACATGTACACACACAGACCGCCGCCAGCGGCACATTTCTGCAAAAAGGGCAATACACTACGTCGAAATCCCTAAAGAAGCATTTATGCTATCATACATGAAAAAACTTTGAGACTCTCGGTTCACATATCATGATCAGAACATGTTTAAGCTGCCCACGACTTCAACGTGGTCTCAAATCGGGCAGTCCTATCCTATCTTTACCTCTCAATCGAGCCAATCAGGCCTCTCCTGGGTCACCGACCTCCATTATTCAGAGAGAAAAAAATAAAAAAACACCAACCTGCAAAGCTGCCCTTATTATGACAGCCGTGAGAGTGGGCGGGGACAGAAACCCAAAATGGAAGCACCCCTTCCTTTCCATATAGGTTAAAATCAATGTACACCAAGTATAACGTATGTTTCTGCACACAAAAACATCTCTGAAAAAACGTATGCAAACCTGGGTGCCACTGGCAGGGCTGCGGCACACATGTAATTATACATGTACACACACAGACCGCTGCCCGATTTGAGACCACGTTGAAAGTCGTGGGCAGCTTAAACATGTTCTGATCAAGATATGTGAACCGAGAGTCTCAAAGTTTTTTCATGTATGATAGATAGCATAAATGCTTCTTTAGGGATTTCGACGTAGTGTATTGCCCTGTATATAGGATCCAGTCACATTGGTCCTTTCCACTGACACTTTTTTTCTCTCTATTGCAGACAGTTCAATCTGCGGATGAAAAAGGATACATCTCTATTTTCTCCTGATTTCAAGCTAGAAATGGGAGGAGAAGTTTCACATTATGATACCTCACATATATACACCGGGCAGCTCTTTGGTAAGTAGTGAATTTGCAATAGTATGTTTTAGTTGCTGCAGATTTTGCACAATTTGTTTTATGCCAAGGACATCATAATCCTAGAGTCATGAATCTTCCCTCTTGTGGCCTTGGAGTTATTTGTGTTAGTCAAAATGTTTAATTCTTTTATTCAACATTACCCTGTTCCCTCCTTGCTGTTCAGTTCTGCGGCGTCCTATGGCCCTGTCACCAGGTGGGACGGTGGTTCAAGGACCCCAATTCTTGAAAAGGTTCCAGACATATGACCTAAATCTCTTACAGGCATGACCCTTTAAAGACCACATGTACCCTTATTGCTGGGCAAATTTTGAAGGCTTTTTGGCTAAAAGAATTCGTTCCCATGACAAGTTTGAACACCGATTCTGGGTGCGGATTCAGCACTGGATCTGCCTCAATCTGTGGCCAATCTGGCAGTAAATGGATTTACACTATACTTTATGTAAAATCTGCGTCTTCGTTCAGACTATGCTGATTTTACTCGCTTTTTTTGGCACTTATTGTTAGCGCCGACAAAGAATTGAATGTTAATTCTTTGAGGTGCTTTCCGCACCACTCATTATGGGTATAGGAGGCAGAAATTCAACAGTGTTTCCTCGTCTGAATTCTACACTTGCAATTGTAGAATTTCCGTCAAGGAAATGAAGCGGATTTGATGCTGACGTTTTCAGCACAGAGCTACGCTTTGTGAACACACCCTAACTGTATGTTCACACGGCGTAATTTTGGCACGCATTTCGCCGCATATTTAACTCTAATATGGGCGATATGCACACCGAAATTACGGTAATCCATAGTTCTCATAGAGAGCTATGGATTACGCCTCCTCTCCCCGCGCGTACAATACGATCGTATTGTACGAGCAGGGAGATAAGTGACAATGCATGTCTATGGGGCCGGCGGACTGCCAGCCCCCCCACACTGTGGGAGTACGCGCGAGCTCCCGAGACGCACGATGTCAGGCTAAGGCTATGTTGACACGATGTACTGCGGCATGTACAGTCATCGTGTCTTTAAGGAGCTCGTGCTAATACTTGCGGGTACTCCTGCAGCGCGGGGAACATCAGTCCGCCGGCCCCATTGACATTCATCAATCGCGGCGTGTATTTGCCGCAAGTAATTGACATGTCACTTATCTCCCCACACGTACAATACGATCGTATTGTACGAGCGGGGAGAGGAGCCGTAATCCATAGTTCTCATAGTAATTTCGCCCGTATTAGAGCGCAAATATGAAATTACGACGAAATTACCCTGTGTGAACATACCCGAATACTTGTGGTATAAAAGCAGCCTGTGTTACACGGGTCAATAGGAGAAATCTATGCTTCATAGATGGGCAAGGGGCAAGTAGGGACCATCTATGCTTCATCAATGCCTATTTTGCTGGTGGTTACATTTTTATCCCTTCCCTTTCCAGTTGACTGTAATTTGCAGTGTGCTTGGCCAGTTGAACCGACAATGAAATATACTTTTAGAGGAAGCTATGTAATGACTTCCCTGTAATGTCCTCTGTTTGATTTCTCGGTGGTCCAAATGAAAGTGTTCCATGATTTTCTCTTACTAGTATACAAGGCGCACCTGCTCTATATTGATAAAATTTAGATTCCTTGTTTGGTTAACATGTTGTACGGTCCTGCTCTCTCCCCCCCATCCTTCTCTAATGCTTACACTGCACTATATTGTGTTAATAGGTGAACATGGGACGGTGTCTCATGGATCTGTGCTGAATGGTCGATTTGAAGGATTTATTAGGACCCCTCAAGGCACCTTTTACGTGGAGCCAGCAGAAAGATATTTCAGAGGCAAAGCAGTTCCATTTCATTCTGTTATGTACCATGAAGATGATATCAGTAAGTATTGTGCAAGATCGTTTCATGCCATTTTGTGAATTAATTCAGCTATTCTACTGTAGTATACTTGTATGGAAGCCTTACTGCTTCTTACCCTCAAAACTCTGCTTAACCCATGAATTAATAATGTGCATGGATTTCTGCAGTATGTCTGTAGAGGCCTCACATAAACACCGCTTTGGGCCATTCACAGTAACGCACGATGTTGACCATATTGCCCTGTATGGCCACTCGACTTTTATTCTCCCCCTAGTATCTAAAAGAGTATTCTAGTATACAAAACTTGACTCCTATTGAAAGTGTGTGGTACAAAGGAACAATCTTCAATATGTAGTAACTGAATATTTTTAATGGTTTCCCACATAATCACTCACTGATTAATGCTGGGTTAAAATGTGATGTTTATATCTTGTTGCCCAGGGATACGACCTCCAGTTTTTTACCTTTCTGGTCAGGCATGCTCAGTTACAACACTGTGATGGGGAGCTGTTGGTCAATAAAGCACCAGGGGATGGTGGGAAATCTAATGTGAAAGGCGTAGCTGTGAGGATGCACAAGAGGGTGGTGACGGATGGAAATTGTAGTCTGCTACCCACATTAGCTGCTCCTGAAGCCAAGCCACACTAAGAAGCATATAAGCGTCAATATTGTGATAAAATGTCAATTATAAGTTTTTTTGGTTTTTGGATTAGTGTTATACTGTTGCTCTGTGTGTATTGGCCTACTACCTTCCATCAAGTTTTTTTTTTTTTTTTTTTTTTTTTGTCTCACGGCCAGATTGCCCCTTTAAATTATTACTTCATGGCATAAATACTTGTATATAACATCTGGGGTATTGTAGAGGCCTACAATCAGCCATCTATAACATAATGGTGTGCAGATGCTCTGTGAGGTAAGTATTTTACATGGACCATAGCTGGCTCTACCTTGCGATACATTCAACTATTGGATCTTCAATATGTAAAACACTATTAAATGATGAGAAACCTTTCTTGGTTCAAAGGAGCACAAGGTCATACTATACCTTTCCCAGGGACCATAGTCCATCTTCTAGGGGTATTTCCCCATCTGTGACCTTCAAGGGCACTTCAATTATAAATACCCAAAATGGCGGAGAGCTCTCCTTTCCACTTTAGTGACTGCCAAAGATCAGAATGAAAAGAGAGAGTAATCCAGAAAGGGGATATGAGGCAACTATTTTCATTGTAGTTTTTGGGGGTTACAGAAGTGGCTGTTTTACAACTATGAATACAGAGAAAACCACATACATAGCTACCTCTCCATTATCTCCTCCTCTCTGGAGTCTCAAATCTATCAGACATTTTACAGAATATCTTATGGATCTGCCATGATTGTCAGAAATAAATACTACTCAAAGGAAGAAATACATAGACAACAACATATAATTTTTAGGCTGCTTAAAATGTGATATACGGCCCTATAGTGCCAGTCATAACAGTGCCCGCCAGCCATACCGTGTCCACCATACAGTGCCATCAGTTGAATGCAGCCGCCAAAAGATTAATATTTCTTCCTGTTATATGAGGACAGAGATGAAGTCTGTGCCCTGATGGCGGCGTTCCACACAAAACGCACTGGAGGCCACATGTACCATGAGGCTGGTCCTGCTCTACTGATTTAGAAAATGTCTAAGTTTCTGGAGTTTTGCTAACAAATTGGTGTAGAAATTCAATGGAAACAATTTTTTTTATTTTCTTGTGAGAATTTTTTTTTTTTTTTTTAACTGTATGTATTTACTTTCATGACGTAATTATGAGTTGGGTCTCATTAGTTGCTGTGTATTTAGGCAACTGATGGAAACCACGTCTGCAAAACATGAAAGTTGATATATTTTCTTTCTAACAGGGAATTCACACCTGGCAGATTTGCTTCAGATTTTACTTAAGTGCTTACTGTAAAATCCACAGCAGATTACAGAACAATATATATGGGCAAGATGTGTAAATTCTTATCTATGTGCTATAAAGGATTTCCTCTCCAAGAAAAAGGAGTGTTTTGAAATCTGCAGCCTGCCTATTCTATTATGTTTTTTTTTTTTTGTTAAAAAATAAAAATTATAAAGTTAATTTAAAGATCCTTCCACCTGTGAAATTGAGAAGGATAAAAATGTGGCATAAGTAGTACCTATCGCTGCTGTTCTTCTGCCATTAGCAGAATACAGATCTTTTTTCTGACCCTCGTTTAACTCTAGAGACGATTACTTTTTTTTTTTTTTTTTTTTGGTATCCTAATTATTACAGCCATATGGACAGGTCATTAATTGAAGTTATGGATTTACCAGGAAAAAAAGGACTGCAGCAAAGGTGCCCTTACATTTTCCGGCACACTGCATACATGTTCACAGGATCACTGTTGAATTGTGTGTGTGTGTGTGTGTGTGTGTGTGTTATGGAATAAGAGAACAAAACTTAAAGGGGTTGTATAATTTCATTAAATGGTTTTCAGAATAAGGGGACAGTGAAAACAAGCAACTTTGCAATTGCATATCATTAGCAAAGCTGTCTTGTTTTCGCTTTCTCCCTTATCTTAGTTTTGTGTTCCCTAGTGTCGGTCGGATCCCACCTCCCTTCATTTCATTGGCTGACGGCTCTACCAATTTACATTCTGTTCAGCCCCCGGTCGTATTCACGGGAGCGCGTATTCCTGGCTCGATCACTCAGAATAAGGGGCCGGCAACAATTTCACTCTATACAGCCACCAGCTCCTCATTGACACTGAAGCTGCTTCTACAATCAGAAAACGGCAGAATTGTGCCCGGTGCCTAATGCTCCTGCGTGTAAGGGGCGGCAACAATTCACTCTGCAGAGCCACCAGCTCCTCAGTGACACAGCAGCTGCTTCTATAATCAGAAAACAGCAGAATTGTGCCTCGTTGCCTTGTGTAAATATAGGAGGGAGACTGATCTGTTCTCTGGATGAGTTGATAGAAGACTGGATTCAACTGTAACAAACCTCCAGCTGTGTGAGAGGACATCAATGCTCTGAGTTAATAGAAGACTGAATGCAGGCCTGTGGTATGTAAACAGCTCTTACAAAATAAGACGGCATAGGGAGAGGATAGTGACATGTGGACTCAGACAGGATGGGGGAACGCACTGACTCGGGAGCGAGCATGTACAGTGAAGGGGGGGATGATGTCACCCCCATTCAGTTAAGAAACACCCTGCTGGGAGGGGAAGAAATGCCCCTGGATTTCAGGAACTCAAGCTTCAAGAAAACAGCCGAATTGATGAAGCGATACATCCCCTTTTAATTCTCTTGATTTTCTTATTTGTTTAGTGTTATTTTCAGAAAAACAAGAAGTGATGTCCTTCTGCAGGGATGAATTGCTTGTGTTCTGTTTAGAATTTGGGTACTTAACGTGCATCTTAAAGTCCATCATTATATCCATCTTCAAAATGGACCCCCAAGATGAAGATAAAACTTAAAAATGGGTTACAACTATTTAATAAAACACATACCCCTCTTTGTTTTGAAGTGCTGAAACTGACAGCTGTGTTCTGTCTACGTCCTTTTCTGCGTTCACCTCTAGACTGCTGTACACAATGGGTGCCTTCTATAGTCCTGACCCATTCTCTTGACATCCCTGCTTGGGAGCTGTTCACTTTGAGCGGTGATGTCAAAGTAATGGCATGGGACCATTGAAGACACTGTTCTGTAGTACCTGTGAAGTTTAAGCCCAAAATATGGCAATCCTTAAAGGAAATGTGTGTGCATATGCACTACTCACAAAAAGTTGAAATTTCAGGATGAACATGAAATTTCTTAATTTTTTTTTTAAAATTCACTAAATGAGGCCATCTCTTAACTTTGGAATGCAGAAGTCTAACTTAAATGTTTCAGTACTTTTTCCACAACTTGTAATCTCGAATAAAAGAACTTAATGTCAAAATTCACAACCGGTGTTTGATCCCTGAAACGGCCAATAAATTTAGGCACCTCTAAGGGAGGTGAGAGACAACAATCATGTCAGACCAATTGTAACCGTTTACATCCACGTGGTATGCCTGCTAGACAACCGGTACCTGACCACACCACCAGGCACAGGCATCATTGTCTTGCATAGGCTAAGGAGCATCTAAGCTGGACAAGGGACCAGTGGTCCTCAGTGCTGGTCGGTTATGAAAGTTGATTAATTCTGAGCAGAAATGATGGCCCCCAACGATGCTGGGAACGTCAAGGAGAGCTCTATGCATCGGCCACTGTTGTCACCAGATGAGCTGGTGGTGGTGTTAGTGTGGGTAGGTGTCTAGTCCATACAGAACTGCCCTACACTTTGTGGATGTTACAGTGACAGCCTCTACTACTTGAAAAACATCATTAATCCAGCCATTGTGTCTCTACATGTACAACACAGCGCTAGTTTTATCTTCATGGACGACAATGCTCCAGCTCATCGAGGTTGCATCATTAGGGAATGGTTGTCGGGACTGGGGTACCTCAAATGGAGTGGCCTGCACTTTCTCCAGACCTGAACCCCTTAGAAAACCTGTGGGATCAGCTGAGTCACCTTCTAGAAGCTCGTAGCTCTGTACCCTTGAACCTCAATGACCTGATGGACACCCTTCAAGAAAAGCGGGACGCCATGCCTCAGCAGTCAATAACTCGACTTGTGAACAGCAGGAGACATCGTTGTCAAGCTGTAATTGAGGCTCAAGGCCACACGACACGTTGAGACATTGACATTTTCTGATGGTGTATACGCTCCACTGTTTCATTAATTTGTTTAAGATGAGAAAATCAACATTTCCTGCTATGGCTTAAATGGCCTAGTTTTTCATAGAGCACACCCAGAAGCCAAATATCCCAAACTGTATGTGTGTATAATTTAAATAAAAATATATATTTACAGATGCTTTATAGCAGCACATTAACCCATAAACAGGATAGTATTCTTATATTAGAGAGTGCTTTAGGCATGTTCTGTATATGGGTCAGTTTGCAGCAATGGAGAGAAGGTGAGCTGTAATAATTACCTATTGTGACTGGGGGACCCTATAAGATAATGAGGAGACTGCAGATTTTATCTGCTCTGGTTGCACACAGGTTTCTCTGATTTACCTCCATATCTCGCTTTCTGATTAGCCGTAGAGCAGGGAGAAACATCGCCATGGTTGAAGCTCACTCTAGGACAGTGTTCCTCAACTCCAGTGCTCAAGATCCACCAACAGGTCGTGTTTTCAGGATATCCCATAAAATACACTGTCAATAATTAGATCACCTATGCAATACTAATTATGTCACCTGTGCAATGCTGAGGAAATCCTGAAAACTTGACTGTGGTGGGTTTTGAGGACTGGAGTTGAGAAACACTGCTCTAGGAGAAGAATCATTATCTCTAACAAGATTAACTTTTTTTGTTTTTACTGACAAGCAATTGTTTTCATTTAAAGCGCTTCTAGCTTTGTTTAAACAGATTAAATCACCTGCCCCTTGTAATGTCTCCATTACAGAAAAACTAAATATGCTAACCACTGCTATAGAACCACCCACAGTCTGACAATACAGAGGACTAAAAGCTGCTTGCGACTCAGTGAAACAGCATGGTGAGAGAGCACTTTTAGGTTCTATTCATGCTAATCTTTTTGAGTCCCACACCAGAAATGAAACCTTTTCTGAAAGAGATTGTGCTAATTTAGACATTTATTGCCTACCCACAGGATAAACAATAAATGTCTAATAGCTAGACGTCCCACCATGGCGACCCCCACCAATCTCTAAAATGGGTGCCATGAGTTCCACATTTTTCCTCGCTGTACTACCCTGCTTTGAACAGAGCAGTTATTAAACATGAACACTGCTGCGCAGTTCAAAGTCTGTGGGGCCCCTTTGATCAGACATTTATCTAATACCCTAGGTGATAATGGTCTATAGTGGCACAACACAACTTTATACAGAAACTATAGATTACATATGCAAACCAGGGCTGTGGAGTCGGAGTCGTTAAAAAATGGACCGACTCCGACTCCCAAAATATATAATAAATTGGTACAGTTCAATGCGGTGCCAAGAGCAAGACAAATTGGGTCTTGCCAGTGCTACTGCTCCCATATCTTCAGCCTCATCACATGAGTGTAATTGATGACATGGAGCAGGCAAAGCGCTACCGCAGGGAAAAGTTTCTGCTCCCATGGCAAACAGATTGACCAGATTTCTGCAAAATTTTTCACTTCATATTTACAATTTCTTAAAGTTTTTTGTGTTCTAAAGTCATATCCTATAAATATATTTTACATCGACAAGCAAAAGACTCCCATCATTTTATTGACAATCATCGTGCCTATCTCATACATAACTTTTACCTTCAACTATTTAGCATCTACTGAGTTATACAGATTCTTCTCATGTAACTGCATTGTTAGGCAATGTCCACACGGCTTATTTGGGCGCGGATTGGAGCCGTACTGCGCACCGGATTTGCACTGCAGCACGGCGCCAATCCGTCGCAGTAATTACGGTAATCCATTATTCTCATAGAGAACAGTGGATTCCGTCGCTCCTCCCCGCTCTGTGAATCCGCCGCGGGGGGAGAAAGTGACATGAACATTATTTACGGCGCGTACGCGCCGTAAACAATGCATGGTCTATGGGGCCGGGGAGCGGCGCCCCTGCCGCGCCCCGGCCCCGCCCCCATCCCGCCCCATATTCACGCCGGATTTGTGAGCGCAATCCGGCTCACAAATCCGTCGGGAATAAGCCGTGTGAACACGGCCTTACACAGTTAATTTTTTTCAATATAGAGTATACTCAAGTGTAATTCTGTTCATTCCTTTAAAAGGCAGAATTTTGTTCTACAATAGGTCTCTACGCAATACGCGCCGTGGATAATGGAAGTCTATGGGACCGGCGGGGCCCGCGCCCCCGCCCCCCGCACTCGCCCCTTATTCAAGCCGGAATTGCGAGCGCAATCCGGCTCGCAATTCCGGCTTGAATAAGCCGTGGGAACCGGGGCTTAGTGTTTTGCTTCTGGTGGTGGGACAAAAGACCACCTGTTCGCTCATTCCCTAATAGCTCAGTGTGTTTTTAGGCTGGTTCCCAAGTGAAAGGTCACTGGTTCGAGCAGCCATGAGAAGATTTTCCAAGAAAAGAGAAACAACATCATCCAGCTCATCGATAGCGACCTCTCAGCCAAGAAAATTGCCAAACTACATCATGTGATGCAATGACCACTGGAAGAATAGGAAATGAAGTCCATCCATTCAAAAGCCAAGAGGTGGACGTCCAGGCAAATAACAAGTTGGCTCATCACAAGGTCTATCAGTTCTAACGCAACAGACACGGCAGTGGAGGCGGCTCGTAGGCTTCATAAGCGTGAGATCACAGGCGTCCATGCAAGCATCGGGTAACACACGTTACACAGATCTGGAATGATGGCCTGAAAAAGGGGAAGAAGCCGTAACTTCAATCTCATTATAAGAAGCGTTGGCTCAAGTTTGCAAAAAAGTAAGAAAGATGAAAGATTGGGAACTGGTGATTTGGAGCGATGAGATGGAAGTCAATAGACCGGGCTCTGATGGTGGCAAATGGGTCTGGAAGAATCAAGGGAAAAGGGAGCTAATGGATCGAGAAGCTGGAAGAACTGTCGGGTTCAGTGGAAGAAGCCTGAGGATATGGGAATGTTTCACAGCCAAAGATGTTGGATACTTGACCAGGATCAATGTTGATCTCAATGCTGAGCTATATGCGAGTGTCCTACAAGATGAGTTACGTCATACACTCGTACTATGGGTATGAAAAGGACGACATAGTGTTCAGCAGGACAATGACCCGAAGCAGACGTCAAGGTTGGAGAAGGAATGGTTCAATGACAATGAAGTAGAGTTTCTGTATTGGCCACCACAGTCCCCAGACCTCAACCCAATCCAACACTTAGCGTTGACTAAAAAGCTGTATTCATACCCAAATCCAGTCTGCACCAACACTGAGAATGTGTAGAAGAGACCTGGGATCAGATTTTGGTCAAGACATGCTTGAATCTGATCCAGTGCTCAAGGATTAAGGCAGTGCTGAAAGCCAAATTTTGATTTTTAGGAGCAAAACAGTAACTATGCAGTTACATCTGCAGAACTAAGCAGATGCTAAATACTAAATAATGTATGTATAAGATAGGTAAGATTGTCTATAAAATGTTGGTAGCCTCATGTTCAAAGTGAATGGTAAGCTATGGAGCCTGAAAGTCAAAAGTTAAAAACACTGTTACCATTTTGCTTGACAGTGTCTGTTCTACCTAAATAGCTTGATTATTGTATCATAAGGTGATAAACAGCCTGATGTTACTATTTTACTACAGTAAAGTTATCACTTAAACATGCGCCGTGTATGAAGGAGTCGGGAGTCTGAGTCGGTGTCAGGGTAATTGAGGAGTTGCAGTTGGAACTTTGGCTTACCGACTCCACAGCGCTGAATTTCAAACTATATGCACCAAAAGAACACTCTCACTTTTATCTTTTAAATTACCCAAAATTTTTTTTTATTTAATCTGTACTCGGGAACTGTGCATTATTTTAGTAAGTGGCGATAAGGATTAGTGTAAGGGAAAAAAATATTAGCTGTGTAGTGAGTAGCTTAGTTTTCTGCCTCCATTGTAGAGGTCTCCTGCATAGTAGTTGAGAGCCTCTGGCACATGAGCAATTTGTATTGCTTCACTAGTTAATATTACATTATGGGGGACTTGAAGGACCTCTGTTTGATAAGAATAGATAAACCACAGGTAATTGTCATTGCTGGCATGCTGTATTTGATATCAGATTAATGGTACTTGTCTTGTTCTTCAGTAATCCTTTGTATGATTCAGTTTGAGGCAGGAAAATTCCACCTTAGGAGGTAAATTGCTCTCAATTCATACATGCTTTTTTAGTTATCGTCTCCAAAGGATATGTTCAGAATATTTTGATATCCCCTTTATAGGATTATTGTTGCAGCATTTTTTTCACTAATAAAACTATCCTGAACCTCATAATAGGTAACGGATGTATTGCTGTAGATACCAACTATGGGGAACCCCCCAATTTAGTAGAACAGTGATCTTAAAGAAGTTGTCCAACTGAAAAATAAAAATGGTTTGCTGCAAAACAGAAATAAAATAAACTTTTTCTATTCTCTGCTCACTGAAGCTGCTAGTGGTGTATATAAATTTTAATATAAAAGTCAGAAAAGGTCTTTGAGGGGTTGTCCACCTCCTCTCTAAACTGCCAGTAGGGTGCATCACCTGTAAAGAGGAAGAGAATTGTCATTTCTGCACAGACATGTGTCCTCTCACCTGTCTACTGGCTGAACAGAATATTACTGCTGCAGCAGTCATGTAAGGGTATGTTCACATGGCGTATTGCAGCACACAGTTATGTGATGCAAAACACCTGCTGGGTAGCGTGTACTTTCAACTGCGCAATGGTCCTGCCTCCTATTGGGATCAGTATTCCTCAGGGCATAAGCACCCAAAGGAAGTGACATGTCACTTTTTTTTTGCAGGCACACAGTATGTGCCGGGAGATCAGCTCATTTTACATAGCACTCATTGAGTGCTGTGATTTTACCTTATTTACCAGACTGACATCACCAGGCCTTTCCCCACAGTATACTCACTCTACTCAAACAAAGGTCTGTTTATGTAAAGCGCTGTGAGTAGTTACAATGTAGCTGAGTGGTTAGCACTTCTGTCTTTCAGCATACGGGTTCTAGGTCCAAATCCCTGCAGGAACCAAACGTGGATTTGTTTTTCTTAGTGCACATAACTGATTGAGGCTTTTTTTTTTCTTTTTATTTATTTATTTGCACTGTTTGACTAATTTACTAAGCAGTACAGATGATGGGAGTAGAATGGCAGCATCTCTGGTTGAACACTTGCTCAGCATTGAGTGTTTGTCATTACTAAGCATGGAATAGACTGACAGCTTCCTGAGAGGAGAAGGGTACTGGATACTACAATTCCAGCCGGATCGGGAGCTCTTGCCCCTGGTCTTATCCCCTAGAGATAAGCTGCACACTATGGATCACGAAGGTAGCAGCTGAAACAAAAATGGCACAGCATTTTTAATAATGATGAATGATATTTAATTTGCAAGCTTCCCACGTCAATTTTACTTTGTGATAAAACCTCTTTAAAGAGTGGGTCCCTAGTTCTAGACTTGAACTTATTGTAACTTCTCTCTACTCATGCTACTCTAGTTCTGGAGAACTCCGTACCCATGCATTACATGAAAGACTTATTGATTTTAATATAAACTGTTTAATGCTTTATATGCTCAGTGGAAGCGATACAAGGAATCTGAACACCTGCTTATGTTTGCCGACTTACTCTAGCTGATTACTTGGTGTACTAGAAGCAGGATGCCCTGTGATCAGCTTATTATTTGATGATCCTTCTAAGGATGTGTCATAGCATAACTTTTTTTCTGCCACAAATTTTATGTAACCCATAGTAATTTCTATGGTCCTCAGGTGTTCTGTATCGGTTCCTAAATATTCAGTCAGTTATGGCCCTGATGTGTGTTTTAATACTTTTAACTACAAAAAAAAATTAAGCAATTTCTAACCAGCAATTTGGCAACCATTTTTTTTATTTCTTTTTTGCTCAGTTGAACAGAGTCAATCAGTGGCAGGATGCAATAGCAGCAAAGAGTACTAAACGGACCTGGTTCACACAAGACGGAATTTTTCCATGCATAAATTGACCTAGTGTGATGTTAAAATCTGGAACATGCCACACTGTTGCAGAATTGCTGCAGACGTTCCACATTTTGTTTAACAGGAAAGCTAAAATCTTCAGAGCCAATATGCTAGAAAAACATCAGAGGACGAAGAGTGTCTAGTTCAAAAATTACAAATACATCTTTATTAATGACATACATAAAAGTTACAGTAATTATTAAAAATAGGCACATCAAGGAGTCCAAGAAAAACTCCAGGCTTGTGTAATTCAAACATGTGCATAAATTGTAATAGATGGTAATTAACTGTTAAGGTGCTGCCAAACAATGTACAGGGCAGTATATTTTAAATAAACACCTTTGACAATAATAAACAGAAGATATAAGTAGTATTAGTATTATAAAAGGGTATGCAATAACCTGTAATAAGATAACTGCAAAGAAAAGTTATGGTGTACTTCAAAAAAGCATGAAGATCCCAGCATGAAAAAATCATTTCATCAAAGTATATAGAACAAATTTGCATGGGATTCTCCAAGAGATGCTAGAAAGCATGGAACCATGGGTCACTGTAGTATTCACATATAGAACAAGTGCCGAGAAGTATATCAATATACATATATAGATACTCCCAGGATTACAAACTGCAGGGTAAGTTATGGAAGTATACCTCAAAAAAAAGAGGAGATCACCAGCATGTAAGATGACAGCCCTACCCCCAACGCGAGTTTCGGTTAAGCTTCCTCATGGGGTGTTTTGTAATCTGGGATATCCAATGTTTTTTAAGTAATCTCAATAGATGGCGTAACAGCTGCGACTGGACTGCGGCGCATGCGCCTGCTCTAAGGGAGAACGGACAACCAAATGCCACCGCTTTCCGGCCGCATGCGCAAGTGCGCAAGCGCGATGCAAAGCACATCCGGACGCGCGCACCGCACAACAAGACTCCGGAGCGAGAGCTGGCTCAGGAATCCCCGCACGGGCATGCGCACAATGCGCATCCTGAGAAGATATATATTAAGTAACATGAAATGTGCACAGCACAGATAAATGTAAAACAGATAGTCAACCCATCTAAAATCTACAAAATGAGAGTTAGCACACACAGTTAGGAGGAATATGTAAATATACTCAAGAAGATGCATATACCAATAATATCACCCTCAAAAAATATAAAGATAAACGATATATATGCATACATCCAATACATTAGAAACAATTTGACCAGATCTCAACCTAAGTCAATCAAAGTGCCATCTCACAATAATAGACAGAAAAAACAGTTTATACTATGCACATATAAGATTATATCAATTATGTGATAGAAGATGAATGAATTGACCCAAGATTTCAAAATTCAGATCCGGCATCATTAACATTTACGAGAAGAGGGTTTCTATCAGAAGGCTATATATAGATGAACAATATTATATAAACTGGTATAAAAAAACAAAAACTGAAGTTAAAAACAAGAAAAAAAAAAAAACAAAATGGACGGTGACGAGACAGGGAGAGATCTACAGCAAAATATAGAGCTCTCAAAAGCCATAAGCTTCAATTATAATCTGAGGGACAATTTGGAGAAATACCAAAGAAAAAAGAATAAAAACACATGCAAGACATCAAATCCAAGACGTTCAAAAAAATGACGCAAACTTAATTTTCATTGAGTCCATTAGTGACATAGAATTATAAGGATATAATCCATCTATTCTCTCTTGCTCAAGTAGCGCATCGCGTTACCACCTCTAATCCCAAGATGGACCAGGTCAATACCACACACTTTCAATCCCTTGGGGTCACAATATGCTGCAGATTGACAATGGATCTTCAGCAAAATCCACAACTCTATGAAAAAAAATTACACGAATAAAAATCACTATATTCAGTAACTGTGGTAAGAATTCCTTGGTCCCCAAACAGTCAAACACCGGCTGCTGTGCTCACATGTGATGAAATGTCATTGCCAGAGGCTATGTGTACAAAGACCTGCAGGGAACAAGGAAAGCATAGTCACACAAGTGTAAATAATACACAGCAAGATCAACCAGATTTGCTTCTTTTTTGACACATTTCTTTTTATAGAATTTATGCATATAATAATTATAGTCCCCAGTTACTATTGGGGTACTGCAGCGGTCAGTATTGGGCTCTATTCTCTTTAATATATTTATCAATGACCCTACAGAGAGATTACACAGTAGAATACCAATCTCTAAAGATGATACTAAATTGTGTAACGTAATTAACACAATAGAGGATAATGTGTTACTACAATTGGATCTGGATACGTTGGAGGCCTGGGCAGAGAAATGGCAGTGAGGCAAATAGGATCATGGGGTGTATTAAAAGGGGCATAGAGGCACACGATGGGAACATAGTTCCACCATTATACAAATCCCCTTGTCAGACACCACATATATAATATGCATCGTTAAAGACACCTGGCACATTAAAGGAATGGGTGGACTACAATACCCAGAAAGATTAGCAATGTTAGGGTTATTTAGTTTGGAGAAAAGGTGGCTTCAGGGGAACCTAATAAATATGTGTAGATGTAGAGATCTCTCCTATGGTCTATTTGTACCAAGGACTTTATCCTGAACAGGGGGGCATCCTCTACATCATCTAGAGAAAAAAGGTTTCTATATAAATATAGAAGAGAATTCTTTACTGTAAGAGCAGTGAGGCTGCGCACTCTGCCCGAGGACAACATTGTGGGGAACTCACCAACCTGATAGTTACAAAAGTGTCTGGATGCATATCTGAGTGCAATAAGAAGTAACAAGTTATAGTGACAGATTCTTGTAGGGTCGTTGATCCAGGGATTTATTCTGATTCCCAGTTTGGATTTAGTAAGCACTTTGTTCCCACAAAAATTGTTGTGCTTTTTTTTTTTTTTTTTGCGCCAATCTGGATCAACACTACGACACAATCAGCTGAACGGGGTAAACATTTTGTCTTTAAGCCTTATAAACATATTAGCCTAAATACATCATGAAGTATATTTTAAACCCCTTAACCGACATTTGTCGAACTCATACGGCAAAGTCGGGTAGGGTTTCCCTCAAATTGTTGTATGAAGTACATCAAGCCGATCTGCGCACTCACAGGCGAGAGCACACAAGAAAACGCGGCATGGCAACCAGCATTATATTACTGCTGGCATCATGCCACATCCCCCGTGGCCCCGGAGTGCGCTCCGGCCGTTGGGGATTAACCCCCATAGTCGCGACATCGTGGTCGCGACAATCGCAGCTGCGGCGCAGAGTGACTCCTTGCTGCCGCCGATCCCTGCGCAGTAACGGCGCTTCAGCGCTGGTACAGATCTCCTGCCAGACAACCCGAACGCTGAATGACAGCAACCGGGTTTCTGTGACGTCACAATGCCCACAACGATCGTTCATGCAATTCCCCCCCTGGGGAAAAGTGTAAAAAGTATGAAAAAGTAAAACACAAACACAAAAAATAAAATAAAAACACGTACATCGCCCTTTTCCCCTTTACAAACTGCAATCGCCCCCCCAAAAAAAAATCAAAAATAAAGTACCCATATTTGGTATCGCCGCGTGCGTAACGACCCACCCTAGAAATCTGTCATTTTTAATTAACCATACGTGAATGCCGTAGAAAAAAAAAAAAAAAAAAAGTCACTGAATTGCGATTTTTGTTTCATCCTGCAGCATATTAAAATGTAGTAAAAAGTCATCACATACACTAAAAAAACTCATAACAACATCAAAGTGAGCCAATTAAAACGCAGTTCATCCCGCAAAAAAAGTCCTTACACAGCTCTATAAACGGAAAAATTAAAAAAGTTCTGGCTAATAAGAAGATAGCGATGTCATAAATTATGGTTTTAACTCATAAAAACCTTATTTTCAAAAAAATTGTGCTTTTCAATCCAAAAAAAAAAACTTCATAAATTTAGGTATCACCGAATCGTCTCATCCCACAGAGTAAAACTAACTTGTCAGATACAGCACGGTGAACGCTAATAAAAAGAAAAATAAAAAACACGCTAGGATTGCAGTATTTTCTTCAACCCTGCCCTTCCAAAAAACGGCTTTAAAAGCGATCATAAAGTCTGTCCCCCCAAAAATGTTACCCATAAAAAACGTCTAACATCATCCCGCCAAAAAAAAGTCCCTAACATCTCCATCAACAGAAAAATAAAAAAGATTTATGGCTTCTCAGACCGCGATGATCAAAAGACGTTGTTTTCCATTCAATTAATGTTTTATTGTGGAAAAGCGTAAAACAATAAAAAAATATATAAAAGTGGTATCGCTAATAATTCGAATCAACCTGCTGAGTAAAACTATCATGACCATTTATACGCACCGTGACAGCTGTAAAAAAAATAATAAAGAAAAACACTACAGGAAAAAAAAACAAACAAAAAAAAAATTGCCTATATTTTGTACAAAATGCTCGCCAAAAACCTTAAGATAAACAAGTGATCAAAGCATCACATGCCCCCCCCGAATGGTACCATAAAAAACAACAACAACATCTCGTAAAAAACTACCCACAAGCAGTCCATAATGCAAAAAATTAAGAAAGCTAAGGCTGTCAGAATCAACAACGGAAAAACGCCACTTTTTATAAATCTCGCTTCTATTGTGTAAAAGTAATAAAACTAAACAATATAAAATTTATATCATTGTAATTGTACGACCCCATAGTAAAGTATCCCTCATTTATCCCCGTATGCGAATACTGTAAAAAATGAAGCCCAAAAAACAATGGCGGAACTGCGTTTTCCCCCCTCCATTTACATGTGCCCAATGCTAAAAAAAAAAAAAAAAAAACTACTAACACCTGTGGCACCAAAATGCAAAAAACACCTTAGTGAGATCCCTGAGGGTGTTAATCCAAAATGGGGAAACCATCTGGAAGGTTTACACCTATATCTAAGTACTTTTGGGGTCTTGCAGATGCGTCATGGCCAACCAATAACTGTGCGGCAAAATCCAAATGACGCTCCCACCCTTGTACCCCCTGCCATCGCCCAAACAGCATTTTACACCCACATGTATTGTATTGCCGAACTTGGAAGAAATTGCGTAACAAAATTTTGGGCTGTTTATTTTTTTTTTACAAGATTTCCATTGTAAAAATTAAACATGTTTCATCTAAAATTGCAGATTATTGTAAAAAATATATATTTTTTTTATTTTCAGAGCCCGAACGCTAAAAAATTTGTGAAACCGCCCTTTGGGGGTCGAAATACTCACAGCACCCCTGATATATTCCTAAGGGGTTGTAGTTTTCCAATATGGGTCTTTTGTAGGAGTATTTAATTGAGTTTTGGAACCTTAGGGTGTCCGAAACTTGAAATGGCCCCCTAAATAAAATACGTAAAAGAAAATGAGACCCCAATCCGGTAGTGCTCCTCCCTATACTGGGGCTTGTGTTGATCCAAATAATGCACTAGGCCACATATGGATATCTCTGAAAACGGCAGAATCTGGGAAAATCAATATTAAGTTGCATTTCCCTGACCCAATTACCGTATTCTTGACAAAAAGTATGAAAAATTGAAAATCTGCAAAAAGTGAAATTTTGAAATTTCACTCCACTTTGCTTAATTCCTGTGAAACACCTAATGGGTTAATAAACTTCCTAAATGCGGGTTTTAGAATACTTTAAGGGTGTAGTAACTTTAGATGATGGCATTTATGGGGTATCTACATACAGTCAATCAAAGTCACGGTAAACTGGACGGTCCCTAAAAAAAATGTACCGAAAATACACGAGTATAAGCCGACCCGAGTATAAGCCGAGCACCTACTTTTGCCCAAAAAAACGGAAAACTTGTTAGACTCGAGTATACGCCTAGGGTAGAAAATGCAGCGGCTAACTGGTTAATTTTAAAAAAAAAAATGGATACCAATAAAATTACATAGGGCTGTTTAATGTCCCCCATAGGGCAATTCTAGCAGATATATGGCGCACTATAAGCAGGTTAGAGGAGAATATTCCCAAAAGGCACGTATATGGCCCCAATAGGCATGTAATAGGCAGGTATTTTCCCCCATAGCAATAGGCAGGTATATGGCCCCAGAGGCAGTATAAGGCAGGTATATGGCCCCATAGGCAGGTATAGGGCCGGCTGTAGGCAGGTATAGGGCCGGCTGTAGGCAGGTATAGTGCCGGCTGTAGTCATGTATAGGCAAGCTGTAGGCAGGCTGTAGGCATTAATAGGCAAAATAAAAAAAAAACAATCACTTACCCTGATCCCGCAGCCTGCGTCTCCCGCGCTCACCGCTCTGCGTCTTCTTCCTTGCCCAGAACATGCTGGGAGGTGACGTAATCAGGCCCGCACGCAGCTGATACACACTCTGCCTTGCCGGAAACTCTGGAAAACAGCCGCAAGTCCTGCGGCCGCCAGAACCACTGCGGTGCAGGTAGCGCTCGCTCTCTGCCCCGCATGGTAATCCCTTAACCTATATGCCTCCGGAAGGAGTCCATATAGAGAAGGGACCGCGGACAGTGCCGGTACCACCGCAGCGCCCGGGACACACGCGCTCACTCGCAATCGGTTATATGCGACTCCCAGAGGAGCCGCATAAAGCTGATGTCCCTGTCGGCGCACAGGGGCCATCGCAGTGCCCGAGCGCCGACGTGACACGAGTATAAGCCATGGAGATTTATCAGCACCTTTTTTGGTGCTGAAAAACTCGGCTATATACTCGAGTATATACGGTAATATTGCAAATTTTCTTGAGAAATTTTAAAATTACTACTATATTTATAAGCCCCCTAATGTCGGTAAAAGTAGACATTTAAAAAAATGATGCCAAACTACAGCAGACTATGTAGAACTAGTTTATAAGCTCATTTTGTAGGTAAATAACCACTGTCTCACATGAAGAAATTTTTGAATTGAAATTGGGTAAATTTTTTCAATTTTTACGATAAATATTTGATTTTTTTCACAAGTAAAACAAGCATTTTTTTTTTTGGACCAACATTTCTTACTATCTTAGAAGCACAATGAGTCACTAGGAAAACAATCTCTGAATCACATGATAGGTTTAAAGTGCAAAAGTTATACTCGCATAAAGTGACACAAGACAGTATTTAAAAAATGGGGCTCTGTCAGAGAGGCCAAAACTGGCCCCGGCGGTAAGGGGTTAAAAGATTTATTTTTTTTTTGTTTAATACAGAAAACTAACTTGCTTGACTACAGACATATGACTTGTTAGTAATTGAAAAATATATCACTACTTATTAGGGTATAAAGGTGATTTTAAATTCCTATCCACATCATGGTTTCAGCTATTTTCTGTGATAATATCCATTGAGTTACCTTCAAGATATCCTGACTTAAGCCGTGAATGGGCCATAGGTATCTATTGAGAAAATTTTGTCCAACAAACGGTTTCCTGTGGCTCACAATAGAAGCTGAAAATGTGATGTGTATGGGGTCTAAGAAAGACTAAGCTACTTTTTCCCTCCATAGAGTAATATTAAGAATTCTTGGAAACTGCTTTTTATTAATTTGATTAGTCTGCGGGAAAGTGTTTGTAGCCATAGCCTTACTTAAAAAAAAAGATCAGGGAAATCTTTCTGGGGGAAACCAGAGTTTAAGATTACTTTCTAAATTATTAAACATTTTTTTTTATTGTTTAATGTTTAAAAACATCAAGCCAGCTACTCTGATATCCAGAATTGTACTGCATGATAATAGGGCTGAAAAGAGAACAATAACCAGCCACTATCTCCCTGGTTTATGGAAGATTGCATTGATTTCCTGCTATATTTAGCCATTTATTTCACTGCTGCTGCAACGCTGACACACTGAATGATTTTCCAATGCTAAGGTGCATGTAAGAACTAGGTCTGTTCTCTATACAATCTATGCATATTTATAAATGTAAATGCATAAAGAAGTAAAAGTGCTTGCTTCTAGATAAATCCAAAGTTTGCATTAGACTGCTAGAACCTCTTGCTTAGGGTGAAATTACAGATCCATGCTCTTTGGATCGCTGATAGGGCACCCATAGAAATACCTGGGCCTTGGTATCCAGAAATATACACTCACCGGCCACTTTATTAGGTACACCATGCTAGTAACGGGTTGGACCCCCTTTTGCCTTCAGAACTGCCTCAATTCTTCGGGCATAGATTCCACAAGGTGTTGCAACGATGCTCAATTGGTACCAAGGGGCCCAAGAGTGCCAAGAAAATATTCCCCACACCCCATGACACCACCACCACCAGCCTGAACCGTTGATACAAGGCAGGATTGGATCCATGCTTTCATGTTGTTGACGCCAAATTCTGACCCTACCATCCGAATGTCGCAGCAGAAATCGAGACTCATCAGACCGGGCAACGTTTTTCCAATCTTCTACTGTCCAATTTCGATGAGCTTTGGGCAAATTGGAGCCTCAGTTTCCTGTTCTTAGCTGAAAGGAGTGGCACCCGGGTGGTCTTCTGCTGCTGTAGCCCATCTGCCCCAAAGTCGCCGTAAATGTCGTTCAGAGAAAGCTCTTCTGCCTACCTTGGTTGTAACGGTTTGGGTATTTGAGTCACTGTTGCCTTTCTATCAGCTCGAACCAGTCTGCCCATTCTCCTTTGACCTCTGGGATCAACAAGGCATTTTTCCGCCCACAGGAACTGGGCCCCTCACTGGATGTTTTTTCTTTTTTCGGGCCATTCTCTGTAAACCCTAGAGAAAGGTTGTGCGTGAAAATCCCCGGAGATCAGCAGTTTTTCTGAAATACTCAGACCAGCCCTTCTGGCACCAACAACCATGCCACGTTCAAAGGCACTCAAATCACCTTTCTTCCCCATACTGATGCTCGGTTTGAACTGCAGGAGATTTGTCTTGACCATGTCTACATGCCTAAATGCACTGAGTTGCCGCCATGTGATTGGCTGATTAGAAATTAAGTGTTAACGAGCAGTTGGACAGGTGTACCTAATAAAGTGGCCGGTGAGTGTATATGCTCCATTGTATGCTATTCTGGAGGTGTTCTCTGCTAGAACCGTTGCTTCATGGAGTGCCATGTCAGATTCTTCCGTTTAGGGGCCGTTCACACAACGTGTTTGGATCCGTGTTAGATCCGAAAATTGGATCCAAAAACACTGCTCGATGGGACCCAAACAGACCCAAACCCAGCTGTGTTTTTGATGCGGTTGATGCAGAAAGACGCCCCTAAGTTAAAATGGGGCTCCTGCTGCGTCCGAAAGACGAATCCAAAAGTTGAGTTCACTGTGTAAACCCGTGCGCGTTTCTTTTTAAAAACCATGTAAACCCCTGGTTTTATTAGATACGTTTTTTAAGGCTACAACGGGCCCAAAAACCGCCGGAAAACGACCTTTACAAACCCTTTTGGCAAAATGAGATTGCCCACACTTTGAGGATGGTCACCCAGCTCTTTATACTAATTACACAGTTTACAGACATGAACAAAAAACGGGTTTTTGGGGCTCCATAAAATAAATAATTTAATTATTTTTTTTTTTTTTTTTTTTTTTACCCAACCTAAAGATGGTAAAAAATTTTAATGGTCTCAAACTAATTCATTAGTACCAATTCCCCCCCCCCCCTCTTTTCGTGTCTTGTATGCCGACCTGAGTAATAAATTCTGCCCTGAAGTCATACCCTTTTAAAAAAAATCATATTGTCCTAGACGCTAATCCTCAATCTGTCCTTCACTAATGGACCACTACATTCCACCCACCCACCCCTTTTTAGTTAATTAGAAATTTCTTTAGCTACCCAGTAGTGGCAGTAATTTTGCTTATCTGCAGTTGAATGAAGGATTTCTCACTGCTGCCCCTGGGTCAGTTGACCTTCAGTCTAAGTTGCTGAAGCACACAGCATGGTTGTTTTTCCGGGAAAGTAATTTCTATGCTTCCAAGGGGAGGTTCAAATCGTCTCTAGGAATCATAGAGAAACGGACTTCCTGTCCGCATCAAAAGCGGACTTTCAGCCAAACGGAGTGCAGGTCATGTGACCTAACACTGTCGAATCGGCCCGATATCCTGTATGTAGCTGCAGTGTACCGAAAAGCAATTTCTAATGAGTTAAAGGCCATCTGTCGCCAATTTTTTTTTTCTTATTAAATCAAGCCCCTGACCATAATCTTTCCTCTCGCGGGGGCCCCGTAAACAAACAGTCTATGGGGGAGCGGCGCCCCTGCCCCGCTCCGGCCCCGGCCCGCCCCGCCCCTTATTCACGGGGATTTGGAGCTCAATACGGCTACAAATCCGTGGGAAAAGCCTGTGAAAAACCGGGCCTTACTGATATGAGCATACCGAAAAGCCCCTCTAAAAAAAGCAGGAAGTCCCCCAGACGATTATTAGGCTTAGTGGTCAAAGTGAAAACGCAGGATTAAGAAATTTTTAAAAAAAAATACTGAAAATGAAAGGAAAAAAAAAAAAACAACCAAAAAATTTCCTAAAAAAAGTTTTTAACATAAAAAGTAGTTAAACAAAAATATTTTTTGATACAAAATTCCTTTAAAGAAGGGGGAATGGAGGGGTCCTTTAAGAGACCATTTACACTTGATTATTTTTGATTCTTGGCTAACAAAGTTGAAGATTAACAATAAAGCGATCATTTATTGTTGGTGATCAATTGTGATGCCTCTAGAAATTATCAATCGTATAGTGGAGAAATATAAGTTCCTCTCATAGTGACACTTACACTTGCCAGTGCTGTCTAATGTACAGCCAAGTCCTTGTGTTCAGTGATAGACAGAGATGCTTGATGTATAAATAGAGGGCCATGACTGGCTAATCCTTACCCCAAGGTTCTGTGTCCTAGTAACGCCCTGTGGCAAGATGCAGTATGTTTCTGAAAAATGAGAATATATAGAGTATATATAGTTCACGGTTAAAACATTACAAAAGAAGTGCACTAGAAAATGTGATCCAAAGCTGCCTGGTACAGGTCTGTTTAAATCTCTGCAATTGATTTTAAAATGTAAGAGTAGTTTAGTGGCTTTCTCCTATTCTAGATGTGCCCTATTCAAAGGCAATGTCCTAAACCTCTGATCTACAGCTATGCACTGTTGCATTTGTACATATCTTAAACAACTATTTGCTTACACTTGAGTGACCCGATGAGCAAGCATGAATGTTTGTTAGAACATGCAATCCTATAGCCAGTGTCGTCATGGCCCAGATGAGCTGACAAACCAGCAGATTCTTCTTTTTTGGCTGATTAGATTGTTTGCATGCATAAAAATTCCCTTTGGTCGGCAGCAGAGCTCCCCATGTAAATGGAGTGTGCTGAAGAAGGCATCAGTCTTTTTAAAGGGAATGTGTCATCAAAAAATGGGTCCTTGTTTAAGTCCCATTTTTATGTTAAACACATTTTTTAGGAATTTTTTGTTTTTTTAATTTTTTTCATATCACTTTCAATATTTTTTAATTCTTAAGTCTTGCAGTTTTCACTTTGGCCACTAGGCCTTGTTTGCACTGCTTTAACAGCAGTCAGAGATGCTTTACAGTAGCTCCATGCACATAGGAGACTTAAGACTGACTCAGTCCCATTGACTTCTATAGGAGAGTTTTCTAGTCATGCTCTGTGACCTGGGAAGAAATAAATGTGCAGGGAGGTGAAAGGGTGAACTGCAACTATCTCCTCTTGTGACTGGAGGATCCTGTGTTATCTATTCACATTGGTGTCTCCTTTCAGTTTGACCCGCTTTGTGCTGATAATGAGCAGACAACTGAGAATCTTTCTCTACAGAACAGGAAGTGTCAGACCATTATCAGGCTTAGTGGCAGAAGTGAAAGGACTTAAGAATTATTAAAAAAATATTGAAAGTGATATGGAGAATTAAAAAAAAAAAGTAACCAAAAAATCTTTAAAAATGTGTTGAACATAAAAATGCGTCATTTTTGATGACACATTCCCTTTTAAAAGGCCTTTTAAACGAGCACATTACCAGTCATACACAGCCTGTGTAAAAGTTCCCTTTGCCTTTAAAATTGCTAAAGTATGGGCGGTTCATCCTTTGTCCACGGGCATATATTTTGTATTTTTTTAATCTAAAGACCTCTGCATTAGTTTTTTACTTTGTATAGTATTGAGTTGCTAGTTGTCTAAGTTATTTGATAACGTCTATGTGTGATGATGGAGTTGTGGTCTCTAACAGATCTGGTGAAAGGTCAAACGCAGGTAAGTATACATTTTGGCAAATGAAGGGTGCACTTTTTAGAAGCGGTTGCCATGACAGAATTGTTAGGAGGGATTGCAGTCCAATTAGAGCTAATAATAATGTTGTCTCCCAGGTCAACTGATCTGTCTTCACAGCTTGCGATGTTTGTACGTAGTAATAGACTGATGACTCAATCTCTGATTTTGTTCTTTACATAATGGAGAACAGAGAGATAATAAGAGCTTTCAGGCATTGCCTTTGTGTCATTTAACCTGATGGGTAGGCTCTGAGCTGTGGGAATGGTGCACTTTTTACATGAAAAGCTTTTTCATGATGTGCATGTAACAAGGGACAAATAGGAGCATTTATTAAAGCATTTGCACCAGCTTTTGACATAAAAACCAGCACATTATGGGTCACGCCATATTTGTTCTATAGTTTGTTTGTTTTGGCAGCCTTCAGCAGAGAGGACATGACTGACAACAGTCTGACAAATTTATTATAGTTTAGCCAGGAAATAAAGCTGTGTAAATCTATCTCTGCTCAAAGCAAGCATAGACTTCATCATCTGGCTTGAAGAGGTTGTCTCACCATGCGGTTTTACAGAGCCACAGCCAGCTTCAGACTCACACGTCCTGGTTAGGCTGTGGTGGGTTCTACAGCAATGTTTGGCCTATCAACTATGGTATTCGTAGCTGATCCTGTTACAGTGACATGAGTGCCGGAGGTTTGTAGACGGTAGTGCATAAGGCTACGGAGCTCTAAAGAGTTACAAATTTGTCAGTAAGAAATGTAGACCAGCTCTGTATTTCAACAGCAGGAACAGAGCAGGGAGCGAGTCATGATTCGCCACTGCTGCAGCCTGTATGGGCTTGTCACCATGGCATGGGTCTTCAGTCGGATTTAGGCCATGTTCACACGGCTTAAACTGGGACGTATCTCACCCCGTATTTCGTGCCGTACTGCGCTAAATACGGGGTGAGATGTCCCAGTCATTACGGTAATCCACAGTTCTCATAGAGAACTATGGATTACGTCTCCTCTCCCTGCTCGGAGAATACGCCGTGGGGGGAGAGATGTGACATGTCAATTATTCACAGCGAATACGCGCCGAGAATAATGCATGTCTATGGGGCCGGCGGGCTGTCACTGCCCCTGCTCCCGAGCACACGGCGAAATACGTCCCGCAATTATTGCCATGTGAACATAGCCTTACAGACTGTTTTCGGATTTGTAAACGGACTGTTTGCCTTGTACATAGACTTAAATAGAAAATCCGTGCAGGTTTTCTGCCAGACGGTTTTATACACCACCGGCAGAATATGTGGGTGTGGAGGAGGACGGCTTGTATTCAAAAGTAAAAGATACGGTCTGCTTCTAACTGAAGAGAAGCAAAATCAGACCAGCAATGTATTTGCTAAGTCTTTACTTAAGTTTACCTACATTTTTAAAGCTAATCAATGAAACCAGAATACCCCTTTTAAAGACCGTGCAGGATGTGCCTAGTTTAAAAGGTGTGCACCTCCATAAAAAAACTGAAAGCTTTTACTCCAGCTTATTTTAAAAGTAGAGTATAACACGCTAGTGTTGGTATCTCCTCTTATGTTCCCATTTACCTGTTCGTAACATAATTTGACATGAACCAAGCCTTTTTAAGAACGGTACCACGATCATATATATATTTTTTTTTTGTTCAGGAGTTTGATAGTCAACCTGGTGACCTCTGACACCATGTCTTATAATGACCATGGAATTTTTGCTTGTTCTTTTCATTTCCTTCCATGTCTCGACCTTCGCTAAGAGAGGTTGGGTTCTATGAAATATTGGCCACCAAGACTGTGGCTCTCTTTAAAGGTAATTGGTGCACCCCTTGCAGGTAGTGTGAGGTGATGTCCGCTGTGTGCAGGGAGTATTCCTTGTGGGCCTTACAGTATTTTGAAACTAGAGAACAGGAAGCTTTGCAATAAATACTGCGTTTTAGAAGTAAATGTCTGTGGAAGAATTAGGGGTTAACATACTGGGGTCACAATCGTGACGCTTCAGAAGAAGCCTCCATACTCATCCAGTTGGAAAAGGTTTGGACCCCAATCTTAAGCCAGGCAAACTATGTACAAATAGAACTCTTGAATGAAATAAACCTCCTTGATGGCGCTCACCCGACTTGCTGCTTGTACCTGTGCCTCCTGTAGCTGCAATCACTGCATCCACTTGCTTGAATCTTAATCCCCAGTCACAGGATATGTTCAAAGCCCAAAATAAGGTATAGCAACCACAATCCAGCGTGTATGCAAAAAATTGTGATCAGTTTATTCCAAAAATGTACAGAAGGTATTAAAACATAGGCAGAAGTTGCAGCCTGTAATTTTTGCCTATGTTTTTATACCTTCTGTACGTTTTTGCAATAAATTTTTGCATACAAGCTGGATTGTGGTTGCCATACCTTATTTTGGACTATGTACAAATGGAGGAAATTCAGGGTCATGATAACCCTCCCCAGAAGTGCTCGACCAAAAAAGCACACCCCAAGAGCAAGGCATGTAAAGTCACAAAGGAACGCAGGGTAATTTCAAAGCAACTAAAGACCCAACATTCACTTATCTTCTGCTCATGCATCCAACATCAGTAGGGCACTGATCACAACAATTGTGTGTGGCAGGATTGCAAGAATATCACTGCTCTCCTTAAGGAGCATCTGTAGTTTGCTAAAGATCAGCTGGAAAAGTGAGAAGGCTACCAAAACACTTTTTGTTTAAAAGGAATCGGTCGCCAATTTTTTTTTTAATTTTTTTTTTATTTATTTTTTTTTACTTATTAAAACAAGACACTGATCCATGTTCTTTTCTTCTTAGCCGTTTTTATTTTCTGATTGTAGATTTCTCACTTCGGTTTTCTATATATGATTGTGGGGGAAAGCTTTCTTGCCTGAGCTGCTTTTAACGGCATTTGTGAGATGCTTTACAGCAGCTTCATGCACATCGGAGCATGTAGATTGGATCAGTCCCATTGACCTTAATAGTAGAGTTTACTAGTCATGCTCTGTGACCTGGAAAGAAGTCCGTGTGCAGGGAGTAAGAGAAGGTGAACTGTGACTATCTTCTCTTGTGACTGATGGATCCTGTGTTATCTATACACATTGGTGTCACCTTTCAGTGTAATCTTGCTTGTGCTGATAATGAGGAGACACTGAATCTCTCTACAGAACAGGAAGTATCAGATTATTAGGCCAAAGTGAAAACTGTAGGATTTAAGATCTTTAAAAAAAAAAAATTTGAAAGCGATATGGAAAATTAAAGTAACATACCCAAAAATTCTTTAAAAATGTGTTTAACATAAAAGCGCGAGTTAAACAATTCATTTTTTGATGACACATTCCCTTTAAATGAGAAGCGTTAGGCTTGGAGAATAGAAAACACTGAATTCCAGCATAAAAGCCTCATACTTTGGTGGTGGTAGTGTCATGGTTTGGGCCCCTTGTTGTTGCACCTGGATCAGGATAGGTTCCATCATTGATGGAACAATAAATTCTAAATTACACCAGCAAATTCTAAAGGATAATGTCAAGACCTCGGTCTGTGAGCTAAATCTCAAGGGACCGTGGGTCAAGCAGCAAAACAAGTCTAAGCACATGTCATTCTACCAGAGAATGGTTCAAGAAGAATACCATTAAAGTTTTGGAACGGCCAAAGTCCTGAACTTAACCCAATAGAAATGTTGTGTAAGGACCTGCAAAGAGGAAACCCAGAAACCTAACAGAGGTGAAGCCGTTTTGTACGGAGCAATTGGGTAAAATTTAAGATGTTCAGTACTAATCAACGGTGACCAAAAAACGTTTAGATGTGATTATTGCTGTATAAGGAGGTCACACCAGATACTGGAAGCAAAGGTTCACATACTTTGGCCACTGACAGATGTGGTATTGGATCAATTGCCTCAATAAATGACTAAGTTGAGTATTTTTATTCTTTGATCTGGTTCTCTTCATCCTTTGTAAGACTTTGGTGTAAAAAATCTGATGTAGCTTGATCAACAGGTCAACTGTATGCAGAACTCTAGAAACTTCTGAAGGGTTCACAAATTTTCAAGCACCACTGTATGTACAAAATCATAAAATAAATGCCTGCCAGGCAGACTCCTGGTTATAAGAAGAATAAAAAAAAAGAAAAAAAAAAAAGGTTTTCAATGACCCTAATGTACAAAAATGCAGCAATTGAAAAGCTACTGCAGCCTTTAAAACTAAAGTTCCATTAACAGAAAAAAAATGACATTTTTGCAATAGGTTATTTATAATGTTAAAAGGATCAGACGTTGAAGAGCAATTCATTTCAAATCAATGTTTTCTATTCCGATCAAGAAAAAAAAAAGCACAATTCAAGCCCCATTGTGTAATAATAATAAAAGTAACCAACAACCAGCCATTAAGAGAGTACAGAATTTCACTAGACTTTTATTTTCACGTAGGATGCCACAAAACATATAAAGCATTTAAAAAAAAACTCTGTGCTGTAATTTTTTTTTCTTACAAAATACATGTTTATGAGATTTTTGTTCTATTTAAAGAGTAATAAATAAACACTTTAAAAAATAAAGATTTAAATTTTGTATTATGCAGGGGCAAGCACATATTTATTTATTCACTTAGCGTATTTATGTAGTAGTTATGCAAAAAATGTATACAAACCCAATGTTTTATTGTATTCGTTTGTCAAGCAACAAGGCATTTCGTAGCGCTACACAGCGATAATCATTACTGGTTGGGTCCTATTCACCGTTAGGTTGGCAATCTGTATTTTTGGAGTTTGAGGACATGTATGCAAGCACAGAGAGAACATTCAAACTCCATGCCAATGTTGTCTTGGTTGGATTCAGTCTTGGACCCCAATGGATACATTGATCCCCAAGAATCTGTTAAATTGAAGGCATGTATTGATATCCTTTAAATACAAAAAAGTAGAATACTAGCATGATTTTGTTAACATGTTAAAAACATCATGTTGAAAAAAAAAGATCTGTTAAAAACCTGTTGGGGCAAATTCAGCTTTAAGACAGCCAAATATTGGTGCATCTACAGTAGTTGGCTGAACAAGCATGTGGCTAAAAGCCATCTCCCCCAACTAATACCATGAACATTTTGATCTCAACGGAATAAGCCTCAGCCAGTCACCTCCTGCGGCACTCTTTTCCAGGGAACATTTATAGTAAAATGCGATTTGATCATGTGCCCACATATTCTCAGTAAGTGATGGGGTTGTTTGGATGAGGATTGTATGTTGCCTGTCCGCTGAGGAATACCTGTAGCAGACCCGATCCATTTGCACATGGATGTTTTCTAATGAAGACCATGCTTATCCATATGTTCTGTTAGGGTATATGAATGCTGAAGAACTGCTGTTTGCTCTGGTATACTTAATGGGCGACATGTATGAACGGGGCTGCACCAGAAGTTTGGCGTTTTTTCAGCCCGACATCTAGTGCAGCCCTGTTCGCTATAGTTTGAATTCGCCCGCACACCAATATCGGGCGTATTACAGAGCGCTTGCGGCACCTTGTAATGCGCTTGACTTCAGGCGGGGCGCACTAGAACCGTACGAAGCTATAGATTTATAGCTTCAATATGGCAATTCCAGGCGCATTCAAAGTGGTTTACCTGAGCCAGAATTGTTTCTGTGCTAGAACGCGCCTGATTTATGACCCACAGTAGAGCAGATTCATTCTACACTGTTCTTATGCGCTTAAAAACTGGCATCTAAGCGCCATAAGTCATAGAAATCGCCCAATGAGTTTGTGTTGCCAAAAGGTAGGAAAGCTAGACCCACTGGCGACCAGGATGATTTAGCCTTTGTAGAAATGTACTATTCTTATTATTTTTTTTTTTTTATAAGCTATTGAGATGGATGCACTTTCTTAACCGTATAGACACTGGATGGGTGAAGTGACGGTGTGACTTGGATTAGTACAGGTCTAAAGTCTACTCGCCTTTTATACTATTTATAGGAAAAAAGTTTATTTTTTTTGTTTTATAGCTTTACACTACATACTGATAGAAAAAATATAGAAGGTTTGGCAAATGTACTTTCTGAACAATCACCAAATCTAAACTTGTTTTTCTATTGGTTATTCTTAAAGGGGTTTTATGTTTCTAGTAAATAAAGTTTATTATATGATAAGTTCTAAAAACTTTATTATAATATTGTATCTGTTCACCTTCATTTTCAGTATCTTCTTGCCGGCGTTCATTAGATGTTATTTTATTTCTATTCTGGATGTATGATCTACACACTATTGCTTGAGTTGTTACAGATACAGTAGTTGCAACCAGATGAGCTCCTCTGTGATCATCCCATAGCCAGGACAGATTTCTATTCATTGCAAGTTTTTTATGAAGTGACAACAAGCAAAGATCTTGAAAACCTTGTCAAATTGGTTAAGAAAGTAGATTGGAATATTGTATACGTTTTCGTTATGTAGTGAACCAAGATGTAATCTTGTATCTGGCAAGACGATATAGTTAGTCTTTAGTATGAATAAATCAGCAACCAATACATGTACCGCAGGATATTATCCGTTAAAAGTTTAAGGTTGCAACTTCTTATTGGAAATTCCGCAAAAACATGATTAAAAACATCCAAATCATAGTAGTTTATGCGTTTTAGGATAGCTCTTCAGCCCTTAGTCATAACTAAGGGCTGAAGAGTTAGCCTGAAACGCGTAAACTGCTATGATATTTGGATGTTTTTAATCATGTTTTTGCGGAATTTCCAATAAAGAGTGAACCTTAACATTTACGGATAATATCCTACGTACATGGGTGCTGGATTTTCAGAATTCAAGTCTACAATTTGCTTCATCTCCAGCCGGATGATTTCCTCTGCACCATGCCTGGATTAATGGAGGATATATAACCCCGCAGTATCCGAGGTGTCCGGTGAGCTGTACTCGTTTTTCTTTGACATGCATCTGGAAGACATTCACTGTACAGAAATTTAAGTAAATTACAGTAATGTCAGCAAATTCCTAAGAATTACCCAGGGATGGGGATCTGGTTGGCCTTCTGCCTGCTCCCCCACTGGTCTCTGGCAGCACCATCAGGTGGTATAACATTCTATACCTCCGACTTGGTCACTTCCTTCATCTCTTGCTTCAAACCCCTTTAAGCTTATATGATCTATATTGATTCAGTGTGCATTTGTCTTTAGCTCTTCTAGTTAGCAGGGCATTTACGGTATGAAAGCAAATTTTAATCACTTTAATTGTGCTGTGTTCATCAAAAGTTTCTTATCAGACTTGGAAGGTTTGTGTAACCTTCTTGAATTTCTGCTTTCCAGAATATCCTCATAAATATGGAGCTCAGGGGGGATGTGCAGATCACTCCGTGATTGAAAGGATGAAAAAGTATCAGATGTCAGCTCAAAGTGAACCGACTAAACAGGTAGGGGACGTTTTCTTGGCACTTGTTCTTTACTGCTTGGCTTCACTTACTGCTAGCTCGGAAACATAATGTTTTTCAACCCAAAGAGTATGTTGAACCTTATTCCTGTGTAGCCGATTGTAAATGGACAGATCTCTCCAGCCTAAAGTGCTGATACTTAATAGGAGCAATAGGCATAAAATGATATACTCCTGCTCGCTTAGAAGTAGCATTAATCTGATGATCCGCAGCTTATACTTTTAAAATAATTTTTTTTTATTAATATTCCATTAAAAATGTAATAATACAGGGTAGGAGAGTTGTAATACAGCACCAGTGCTACAGATTGCACGACGCGTTTCGACTAATGCATAGTCTTAATCATTGTGCACAATGATTAAGACTATGCATTAGTCGAAATGCATTGTGCAATCTGTAGCACTGGTGCTGTATTACAACTCTCCTACCCTGTATCATCATATTTTTAATGGAATATTATTAAATTTTTTTATTTTAAAAGTATAAGCTGCGGATCCTCTGCTTAATGCTACTTCTAAGCAAGCTGGAGTATATCACTTTATGCATGTTTCGTGCTGCTCTCCCGAGCTGAAGCTGACTGGGAGTCTCCGTGCTCTGCAAGCCGTCAAACAAGGTACTATTAATCTCATATATCAGTGAGCTGACAAGTGACTGTTTTCTCATGCACATTAATAGGAGCAATAGGGTTCTTCAATGGGGTCAGTATCCGAAAGCTGAAATGTCACCTCTATATTCATGCAAGCTTTAGATATCTAATTCAGGTTTTGTGACCCATTTGTATTCCTAGATTCAAACTATTGATATGAATAGAAAGCGTAAATCCCACTTACTGGATGTCTGTAAGATAAAGTGCAGCTAGAGTTTTGCTTCTAAATTAAATGTATTATATGTTCCCATCCTTTTACATTGTTCCTTTAGAGGCTCCTTTTCTTTGCATGCATTTTGTGTGGTTATGCTCTTACTAGTGCAATATTTATCCCTTTTCTTTGACAATTTACTGTAGCCATATACCCAATAGCAGTTTTGGACTGGGGGGTCTGGGGCCCACAGGGGAGTTGATCTCGGGGGCCCACCCTACTGTACATGATAATATTACCGGCCTCTCGGACATAAACACGCCCATTTTACCACATAATACAGTGTTCAAAACAGAACTGTATTGTGTAGTACAATAGCAAGTGAGTCACACATTTGTCAGTCTAACATATCATAGACACAGGGCTAAGTAGCTCCATCCATATCCCCCTCCACCCACATACAATATCCCCCTCCACCCACATACACCATCCCCCTCCACCCACATACACCATCCCCCTCCACCCACATACACCATCCCCCTCCACCCACATACACTATCCCCCCCACGTTTCCCTTGGTCACGCACCTCCACCACCTCCTAAAATAAACACCAAAGCAGAGAAAGGTAAAAGTGTAACTCCTATCACAGGATCAGTGTTCCCATCACTTCTTACAAATCATGGACAAAGGTACAGCTTACAACTATACTAATGCCAATATAACCTACAACACCATATAGAGACCACATAGTGATCAGACACCAGCTCAGGTATATTCTACACCACCATATAGAGACCACATAGTGGTCAGACACCAGCTCAGGTATAACCTACAACACCACATAGTGATCAGACACCAGCTCAGGAAATCCCCCCTAAAACACTGCCATATAGAGCCCAAACATAGAGGCGGGACACCAGCTCAGGTCCATCACATACAATATAAAAAAAAAAACCCCCTTTAAATGGGGGCCCTCACCGGAGACGTCTTGACTGGGGAGTCAGCCCTCTTCTCGATTTGGGTTTTTTTTTTCCCTTCTCTTCTGCATTTTGGTCCCAACCCCGGGCCATGATGACTTGCCCCGGGCCCCACAACTAAATCGCTCCCAGAAATTACCCCACAAATATCTTAGAATCCTCAATTTTCCCCAGCAATCTCTTTAAACCCCTTTTTCCCACCTCTGTCAAACTTCCCAGGGGTGGGAAAAGCAGGTAAAAGGGCAGTATCCTAAGGGTTTGGAGGGGGGGAAAAGGCCCCAGGGAAAAACTAATAGGCCCTTTTTAGGTAGGTAGGGGCCCTCGCGGGATAATTGGTGGGCCCCCCGGGCGGGCCCTGGTGAGTACCTAGCCACAGGGGGGTTGGGGGGGGGGGGGTAAATGGGCCCCCATGTAGATGAGCACCCAAATTAGGGAAAGTAAAAAAGGGTACAGTTAGGGTTTGGGGGCCCCCCGTTAGGTAGGCTGTAGGGAGGGGTTGGTGTCCCAATTAGTTTTTTGGGAAAAGGTAGGTTGGGTTTCCCCCATTTTGGGGAACTGTAGTTAAAGGGTCCCCCTTTTTTATTTTGGCGCAAGCAGTTAGGACCCCCCTTTTTGGGGAGTATGCAGGCACCCTTTGGGCCCCTTAGGGGAGTTTCAGGCATTAGGGTTCCCTTGAATTTGTAAACAGGAAAAATTTTGGGGCCCCCTTTAGGTATAAAACAGGCAGTTTAGGGGCCCCCTTTAGGGGAGTATACAGGCATTAGGGCCTCCTTTTTTGGGAGTATAAAAGGACTTAGGGGCCCCCTTAGGTTTTATAAAAGGCACTTAGGGCCCTCCTTTTGGTTTTATACAGGCACTTAGGGGCTCCTTAGGGGTATCCGGGACTTAGGGGTCTCCCTTTTTTGGGACATACAGGCAGTTAGGGGTCCCTTTAGTAAATATACAGGCATTTTTGGGGTCTCCTTTAGGTACTATACAGGCAAATTAGGGGCTCCTTTAGGTTTCTAAAACAGGCATTAGGGGGCTCCTTTAGGACTATACAGGCAGTTTGGGGGCCCTTTTTGGTCTAATACAGCAGGGTTTTGGGGCCCCCCTTTTGGTTTCTAAAAAGGCCCGTTAGGGTTTTTCCTTTAGGTACTATAAAAGGGCATTTTGGGTCTCCTTTTTTTTACTATACAGGCAGTTTGGGGTCCCCCCTTAGGTTTTTTAAACAGGGAGTTAGGGGGCTCCCTTTTGGTTTCTAAAATAGTTAGGGGGCTCCTTTTTGGGAGTAACAGACAGTTAGGGGGCTCCCTTTTGGGAATGTGGGCCCGGGAAATTTAGGGCCTCCTTTAGGTAGGGGGTGGGCCGGGAAATTAGGGGCCTCCTTTAAGGGTTTGTGTGCCCGGGAAATTAGGGCCCCCCTTTTGGTAGTGTGCAGGAAGTCAGGGGCCCCCCCCCCCCTTAACTACTGGGGTAAGGAAAATTTAGAACCCCCTTAGTAATTTTTCTGTCAGGGCCCCCCTTTTAGTCAGGGCCCCCCTTGTAGTTTAGGGCCCCCGTAGGTAGGGGCCGGGAAACCCCCCCCTTTTAGCCGGAACCCCCCCTTTTACCGGAACCCCCCTTTTGCCAGGGCCCCCCATTTTAGGAAACCAGGGCCCCCCCCTGGGAGGAAACCCCCCGGGCCCCCCCCCTGGAAAGGTTTGCCAGGCCCCCCCCGTAGGTACCAGGGGCCCCCCCCTGTAGGGCCAAACCAGGGGGCCCCCCCCCCTGTGCCAGCCAGGGGCCCCCCCCCCCCCATGAACCAGCCAGGGGCCCCCCCCCCCCCCATGTAGCCCCGCCCAGGGGCCCCCCCCCCCCCCCCTTGTAGCCAGCGGGCCCCCCCCCCCCCCCCCTTGTAGCCAGCCAGGCCCCCCCCCCCCCCCACCCCCTTGTAGCCAAACCAGGGCCCCCCCCCCAAGTACCAGCCAAAGGGGCCCCCCCCCCCATGTAGCCAGCCGGGCCCCCCCCCCCCCTTTGTAGCCAGCCCCCCCGGGGCCCCCCCCCCCCTTTTAGCCAGCCAGGGCCCCCCCCCCCCCCTTTAAGCCACCATTCCCCCCCCCCCCCCCTTGTAAACCCCGCCAGGGGGCCCCCCCCCCCCCCCCCCGGGAGCCAGCCGGGCCCCCCCCCCCCCCCATTAAAACCAAGCCAGGCCCCCCCCCCCCCCCCCCCCAAATAGCCAGCCAGGGCCCCCCCCCCCCCCCTTTTAGCCAGCCCTGCCCCCCCCCCCCCCTTGTAGCCAGCCAGGGGGCCCCCCCCTGTAGCCAGCCAAGGGGGGCCCCCCCCCCCTTTTTTCCACCAGGCCCCCCCCCTTGAAACCAGCCCGCCCCCCCCCCACTACCAGCCAGGCCCCCCCCCCCCCCCCAAGTCAGGGCCCCCCCTTTTTACCAGGGCCCCTTTTTGTTTCCCCCCCCTCTCCCCCCCCCCCTAGTCAGGGCCCCCCCCCCTTTTACCAGGGCCCCTTTTGTACCGGCCCCCCCCTTTTAAACAGAGCCCCTGTTGGGGAGTTTAAAAAAAATAAAAAAACAAACAGCCACTTACCTGGGGTCGGGGTCCTGCTCCGGGCCCCTTTCCCAGGTGCCCCCGGCTCCGTAAATGTGGCCGCATAGGCGGCGCGGTGAAGTGACATCACCCGCCACCTACGGGGCAGCAGTAGGGGCCAGCCCCCCGGCAGGCTGAAGGCCTAGCTCCCTTCCCGCCTGGGGCAGGGGGATTCAGCGGAGCGCAGCGCTAGGGCGCTGGGGCTCCGCTGACACCCAGCGCAACACCCCGGGAAATCGGGGACATTATCCCCAACTCCCCGGGGCCTTTTCTGGCCTTTGGTTAAAAACAGGGCCCGGGCCCTCAGGGACCGGAAAGCGCGGGGCGGGGCCCCCGGGGAAACGACAGCACGCCTTCCCGGGGGCCCAAGCCCCTCAGGGGGGGGCCCCCCGGGGGATTCCCCCGGCCCCCGGCGGCCCAACCCCCCCCAAACCCTGGGCCCCATATTTTTTTTGGCCCCCAGGGGTTTTTTGTTTTTAATCAGACATCCCCACAAGCAGAAACACTATACTGAAGACCAACATCAAAGACCTGCCAGCTAGCTAGTCCGGATCCTTTCCTGGTGGGGGACAAGAACATTAAATCACTTGTGTACAGTACAGATGGGTGACTGGTCTTTTTGTAAAATATTCTGATAATCCATAGTTCTGTTTTAACAGGATCTGTAACATCTTTGATCACTTCGGTTTTAGTAGACACTTGTGTTTCCCCTGAAATATCAATTCTGGAGCATCTTATCTTAAGACTGTGTTGTTCCTCTTTTAGGCTATTTCTACACAGCAATGTTAAAATGTCGTCCAAAATCCAATGATATTTTAACATTGCTGTACTGCGCCTCCATTTTTTGCACTTTTTTTGTGGTGGGTTTTCAGATTTTCCACATCCCCAGTACATTGGGGCTACAGCAATCCGGCAGAATATAGAATATATTCTAGCTTTTGCCGGCGGTTTAGGGAACGATCAGTAAAACATCTGTGCTGTGTAGACTACAGCACAGATCTTCTATTGAGGTCTACACAGCACTAGGCTATATATTCTGTATTCTAAATATTGAATCCACTGTAAGGCTATGTTCACACGGCTTAATTGTGGGGCGTAACTACGCCGTGTGGACGGGGGCGGGAGCGGGGGCCAGCACCTCGCCGGCCCATAGACTATCATTACTAGCGGCGCGTATACGCCGCTGGTAAATGACACGTCACTTATCTCCCCCCGTGGTGGATTCTCCGAGCGGGGAGAGGAGACGTAATCCATAGTTCTCTGAGAACTGTGGATTACCGTAATGTCTGGGCCGTATTTTAGCCCGTAATTCGCGCAGTACGCCGCGAATTATGGGCTGAAATACGTGCCCAAATAAGCCGTGTGAACATGGTTTAAGGGTATGTTCACACGGCGGTTTTGGACCCGAAAATCACATCCAACATGCTGCGTTTTGGCTGCAGCAGGATCGCACCCTATAGTTTTAAATAGAGCTCCTGTTGCGTCTTTCGGATCAAGAATTGACATGTCAATTCTTAGAACGGATCCGAAAGACGCAAGTAAACACGCATCAGTGATCATTCGTCTGAATGCTGATGCGTGTTGTACATTGCAAGCAATGTAAATCACACTGCTCATTGCTAGATGCGTGTTTGGGTCCGTTTAGGGTTCGTTGAACTGATCTAACGCGCCGTGTGAATATACCCTAAATCTGATCATAAACCTGTGCTGTGTAGACATAGCCTTGCGTTCTCCAGAAATGTATTACTGATTGTCACCTGGGTGTTATCATTTCAGTTGTAAAAGGTCGTGTCCCTTTAGGGCAAGTTCATACAGCGTGTTGCATTTGTTTTTGGATCCGAAAAACGCATTCAAAAGTTCTGCGTAGATTGTATGTGCGTGTTTGGATGCGTTTTCGCTGCAGCAGAAATGCACCCTATAGTTTTAAATGGGGGTGCTGCTGCGTCAAACGGATCAAGAATTGACATGTCAGTTCTTTGAATGGATCCAAAAGATGCATCACAAAGACGCATGTAAAATGCATTGGCGATCAATTGTCTGAATGCCTATGCGTGTTTTACATTGAAAACAATGTAAATCACACTGCACATTGTTAGATGCATGTTTGGGTCCGAAACACGAATCCAAAAACAGATCCAACACGCCGTGTGAATATACCCTTACTGTCAACACTGGACCATGTCAGACTGTGCACGGATATGCCCCCGTTTGGTAAAACCGAGCTGACAGATTGGTAACTGATTTCTAGGAGGAATAACAATTACACCCCATATAGATCAAAAGAAAGATACTCCAGTATAGCTGTTTTATGGTTGTCTTTAAGGACTTTGGTTTAGTCAATGACTTAAAGTTGCTTAGTAACGTGGTACTATAGAGTCGTCTGCTTTCTTCCTTACTACTTAAGGGAAGCTAATTTATAGCCCTCCTCTTATAGCATACAGAATTACAGACAAAAAGACCGCTCCCCCTCTCCATTGTCATTTTCTGAATTACTGCAGATGAAGTTTTTGGGAGACTGGGGTTTTTGATCTTTTACAGAGAGCATGCAGTCAGGGCAAGGGGAACTACATTGTGTTACTAAGTTATGCAAACAACTCAAGGTAACGCAAGGTAATAAGTTTCAATTTCAACGAAAAGCTGAACGTTGATATTTAGTATTATCAATGTGTCCATAAAAGGCCTTCCTGGTACAGGCAGTCCTCGACTTACACTGTTCCAAGTTACATCTGTCCCCTAGTTACAAACAAACTTATGGGGCATGCTGCACTTGTAGTTCCATAGCAGATGGTAGCTCTGGAATGACCAGTTCCAGCATGCCACAGCAGCACACGAGGTGAAAATTAGGTGCATTGACAGCAAAACAAATGTAAAAACCCTTCCCTGCACTATATAAAACAGAAAAAAAACCTTTTGAGCTGGAGTTACATTTAATAAATATACCTGTTCTGACTTGCGTAGAAATTCAACTTATGAACAAACCTATAGTCTCTATCCCGTTCATAACCCGGAGACTTCCTGAAGTTGGTAAAATTTAAATAAAAATTCCCTTTTCAATCATCCACCGATCCAGCACATTTAAAATCCGTAGCTTTCAGTGGGAATTTTAGAATGGAATTATATATGCGAGTTTCACTGCGTGTTTTTTATGCAAATTGGCTCCAATTAAATGTTTTATTTCCACAATGCAGAATCCTTGCGATCGGCCACTTTTTTTTTTTTTTTTGCCCACATTGCAAATTTGAAATCTCCAGGTAGTAGTTCACCACGTTATGCCCATAAATTGGACACATACTGGGATTTAAATACAGAATCTGTTGTGTTTAGACGACTGATTTACTGGCATCAGCATAGGCTATCAAACCCCTCCTCCACCCAAAGAAAGTAAAATTACCGGTCAACTCCCTTAAGATGTACAATAAGTAGAAGTGTTGGGGCTCATCCTCATGGCACAGGACAAATACCGGTCGGTTTTCTCCGCAATTAGTGGAGAAAAACTCCCCCCCTTCACATTGGGATGTTCATAATCCTTCCGAAAACCAGAAGAATGAACATCAACCATGTTTTTGGGGACTGCTGCACGGATTTTCCATAGAGGCCCCATGTAAAAGTTTGCGGCCAGTTTTTCAGATGGTTTGCAAAACTACAAACTGTCTGGAAAACCGTCCGCAAACCGGTGCCGTGGGGACATGACCTTACTGCTCTTTTTTGTTGTTGTTTGTGATAAAAAAAGAGAATCTTATTTGTGTATTTTGTGTCTAGTTATTAATGGTACATTTCTGAGCAATGTATTCTTTCTGATCTGATAGCTACTTCTGACTGATCAGTGTGTGCTATCTTTTCCCACTTTGACTGTAGTCGAAGCAGTCAGTTTTTCAGTACATTTATCTGTAATTGCTATTAGGAACCCTTAGAAGAGCATGAAGAGACTGGTCCAGTCATCCTTAGGAGAAAACGAGCAGCACAGGCAGAGAAAAATACCTGCCAGCTCTACATCCAGACTGACCATCTGTTCTACAAGAGATATGGAGAAGCAAGGGAAGCCGTGATTGCCCAGGTAACATCTCTTGCATGTTGAGTTTGCTGTGCTACGTGCAAATTGTTTGGGTTTCTATGATGAGTGGTGTTTGAAATCTTCTATTACCAGATGTCTTTGTAAGAAATATATTTAAGTACCTTTCCATTTCAAGTGCATTTTAGTGCATTTTCTCCCCCTCTACTTTACCTTTCATTGGAGGATATTAAAGGCTATGGACACCTTTGAAACGCTTTTAACTGCGTTTTATATTATATAATTTTTTTATTTAAAAAAAACAAAAAACTATTTGCACTTTTTTTTGTTGAAAAAAAAAACGCACACAAGAGGCTTCGTGCCCTTCAGCTTGTTCTATTAAACATGTTCTGTGCTTTTTGGTCGTCAGATACTTTTTAGTCTCCGTACTTGTGAGAAGAATTTTAATCAAATATCCATTTTTCTGTAGATTTTCTATAGATTGGTTGCTATACTTTATTTTACACACATTTTAATTATCTCTGAGGCTCATCTGTGTCTATAGTGTTGCTATGCCACCATGTTTAGGCCTCCAGGTGTCATTTTTAATTTACCTTCTGATCATACGAAGACACGTCCCAGTTGACACAGCGAGGCTGGATTCACGAACAATGTTATGCAGCAGTTTTCACCATATTTCTGTTGAGGTTTTTATTTATTTTTATTTAAAAAAAAATTGCTGTAACCAGGTGTTACTTCAAATTCTATTTTCGAAAAGTGTTAATAGAAAGTGCTGTAAAAGTAGTCCATGGGGAGCCTCAAGGCAGAAGACGGATCTGTAAAAAAATGCCAGACTATTGAATGCGCGAGTGATTTTTATTTCATATATAATATATTGTTGAAAGTGATATGAGCGGATACAAATGTCTAATGAATGCATTTGTAAAGAAATGAATATTTCATCTTTTCTGCCTTTCTTCACTGTTTGCTTTTATACTGGCATATGTTATGGATATAATATTGGATTAGGGAACTATTGGGACTCTTGATTTGTCCACTTCGCTGTACTTTTCTACCATCAGACTATGTAATGTAATTGATGTACGGTAAGGCCCTATTCACACTAGTGCATCAATCAAGGCATCCATTCTCAAGAAAAAAAAATCACAGCCTTCAGATAGCACTAACTTTGTCTTCTAGAAAGACGAAAGAATTCTCCGAAGGGCCGTTTTCCTCTGAAGGATGGCCGACATTGCTTATGCACTATGTTTTTTCACTAGCGAATAAATACATATGGTACTTTTTAGGCTATGTTCACACAGCTTATTGCGGGGACGTATTTCGCCCGCAATTACGCCGGCTGCCGTGTAGCGTGGGGTGGGGGGGGGGGGGTTTCTCCCTGGCCCCATAGACAACCGATATCCATGGCGCATATCCCACCGGGATTATGTGTGTGTCACTTTCTCCCTGCTCGCCGTATTTCGCGAGCGGGGAGAAGAGATGGAATCCATAGTTCTCTGAGAACTGTGGACTACCGTAATGAAAGGGACGGATTTGCACCGTATTTCGCGCAGAACACGGGATCAAATTCGTCCCAAAATAAGCCGTGTGAACATGGCCTTACACTAAAGAAAAACTACCAATCCCCCTCCTCGCCTCCCCCGGTGATCCCGGCAGAAGCTCACAATAGCTGTAATGTAAATTAAAAACTGGCTTGGGTTTCTTGCTGAACTGAGACAAAACTCAAGGTTAATAAAAAAAAACGGTTGTTTTCTCCGTGTGCTAGCTGTACATAAAGTTTCAGAGCCTGGCATTTTTATCTGGGAGTACCTTATCTCCCATAATTAAACTGACAATTGAAGGACTTCTCCGGTATCTATCTGTAGATTGAATATTTTTCTCTATCGCTTTAATCTGCCTCGTTTTCTTCTCGTCGTGCGCTCCCCTGATCCAACTTTCCATCAGTGAGGAAAGTTTGAATATCTCTGACCCTTGGTATTTCTGAACACATTATCATCCAGCTGCAGTCTGGGTCTCAGGAGATATCATTACAGTAATGGACTGTATGCTCAGTCCAGCGCCTTGCTTTTCACTGCTAATTTATATTGAAAAGTGTGAATTTCCGTTTTGTCCTCTTTGCTTAAAACGTTTTCTTCCTTCGTTCTGTGTGTTGATGTCAAGGGATGAATTTAGCATGTCTCCTTACTAGAAATAACCCAACCACACAAAGGAGATGTAGAAAAGTCTCATGAACATTTAGGATTGGAAGTCCTTAGGGTAAAAGTCTTATAAAATAATACTGTGTTATGCTTCATCCTAACACTTAAAGCTAAATTGAAAGTGGCAGCCATAAAGGGAGGATGTAGCTTGTACAGGAACGTAGTACGTTAAGTCCTTTTTCAGCATGATGGATCCTCCTTTTAAGTATTGCCTGAACTGGCTATGCGCTTCGCCATGGATTTTAGGGTATGACCATTTAAATGAGGGACAAATATTCTACTGGAACCTGAACACAATCTGTGCTACTTAACCATGTTCTACTTCAAGGGCACATTACCAAGAGAAATCACTGTCTCCTGCTGGATAATATTTAAAAAAAAATGGGCATTTTTGATGATCTGTCTACACATCAATCAGGGCATAGAGGCAGATTCATATTGTAGGGGAGAGGGGGGTAGGGTGTCTTAGGCTTTGTTCACACGGTGTATTTGCAGGGCGTAATGGGGGAGGGGCGGCGGCACCTCGCCGGCCCATAGACGTTCATTATAATATTCATATACGTATACGCCGCTGGTAATTCACATGTTACTTATCGACCCCCGCAGCGGATTCGCCGAGCAGGGAGAGGAGACGTAATCCATAGTTCTCTATGAGAACTGTGAATTACCGTAATGACTGGAACGTATTCCAGCCGTAATTTGCGCACTCCAGCGTGTAATTACGGACTGAAATACGTCCAATTTTAAGCCGTGTGAACATAGCCTAACAGGGCAAAATCCTACTGACCACACAGAAGTGGTATCTATGTGCCATTCTCATAATGGCCTACCGTATAAGTATTGCTAAGTCTTATAGTGGCAATGATCTTTTCCACAGATCACACTATCATTTGACTCCTATCCATCAGCAGGCTGTGTACTACATGAGATCCAGGCCACAGGTGATAAATCAATGTAATCTACTGAAAGACAGCTCTGCAGTAGATTCACATTGATCCTGCATTTAAAGAGGACCTGTGACATCTCCAGACACATCAGTTGTAGTAAATGCTAGGGTTTCTGTGAAATAACAATCCTGGAGCATCTTTTCTTATAACTGTCTGCTGTTCGTTTGTTATTCCTTCCAGAAATGTAATACTGGATCTGTCAGCTGGGTGTTACCATTTTAGTTTCCAAAGGGGCGTGTCCTTGCACACACGGGGGCAGATTTTTCATTAGAGTCTTACTTTTAGACCATGTAAAGTTAGACTAGACAGTCTTAGAATGCGCCACATTTATCATAGTGTTGATAAATCTGGTGCAGGTTAGAACTGTCTGTTGCATTTTTTTTGTTGCATTTAAGCCATACCCCTTTACAAAAAACCATGCTCTGTTTATGAAGCCATGCTCCTTTGTTGGGCGAGCTGCAGAAACTAATGAAACCGTCTAAAACACATAGTAAATGTGGCGAAAAGCAGGTTTTTGGCGCAAATTGGGCGCAACTGCATTGATCTGCCCCACTGACTCTTTCTTCCGCCAGTTGGACAATGTGGGACTGTGTAGAGACACCTCCAATTGGTAACACAAAGCTGAAATATTTAGTGATACAGTTTTTAGAGGGAACAAAAAAGTTATAAAAGAATATGCTCAAGTTGCTTTGTCACAGGGATCACAAGCATTTACTTAAATAGACAAGTCTGGAATTACCAGAGGTCCTCTTTAATAGAATATCTTCCAACTGGAGCTTTTCTTAAAAATTAATATCATTACCAGGCTATATATGTCCATGTAAGTGGTCAGAACTCCTAGTTTCCCAAAAACTTGTCCTGAGAGAGGCTCTGGTTCTTCATAGATGTTTAGTAAAATACAAGGGAAATACCGGCTCACCAACTTGGAAGACGCACGGAGCTGCGTGGAATGCAATCCTGAACAGTAGAAAATGAAAACTGGATGTCCAACGTCATAAAAGCCAAAGTTGACCACATAAAAGTCAAGGGCCCATGAGGCCTGAAACGCGTTGGTATTAACATTTGTTGGATCGACTTTTATGTGTTAAGGACGCAAATAAATTTCAACTTTGGCTTTTATGACTCTGGACATCCAGTTTTCATTTTCTACTCTTCATAGATTGTTACAGTAGTTGAACTACACAAGTTGTGCAGAGATACAGAAGATATTTTTAAAGGAATACAGTCGTCTAATGTCCCCAATGTCCCTTGCTGTTTTGGCCGATCATACTATGCAGCAGTTCTCGGCTCCCCTGTATCTGCATTGTTCAGTGGAGATTTGTGTGAAGGAAGACATGATAGTGGTATCCTGCCGTGTTTTTCTGTATGTACGATAGTCTTTAACCTATGTGTGTCGCAATCTCTGCTTTGCTACATATGTTTGTATGTATTTGTCCACAGATGCTACAGTGCATTTTTCTTAATAATGTTTGTCATTTGACAGATATCCAGCCATGTGAAAGCAATTGATACCATTTATCAATCAACAGATTTCATGGGGATTCGAAACATTAGCTTCATGGTGAAGCGCATTCGAGTAAGTATATACATAGTTAATACAGCTGAATGGCAAATGTCCATCAAGTTCAACCAAGGGTGCGAAAGATGTGGATGATGGGAGGGAAATAAGGAATTTTTAAGCTGATGCTGAACTTGGAATAAGGCAAGAACTAATCTGGGAATTCAAAGGGATCTGTTATTTCTGACCCTAAAATTGCCATCAGACTGGATCTAGACCTTTTATATGTATAAGTATTGATATTATATAGTTGTAGGTAGTTATCTAAGGCTTTCTTTAAGCCCACATTCAGGGCCAGCTATTTCACAGTTTCATAGTTCTTATGGTAAAGAAGACTTTTCTTCTCTGGATATTAAATCTTTCCATCTTCAGATGGAGATAGGGCTCCCTTGTCTTTTAAGGGGCTTTTCCTCATATTTTAATACTTTTTATTTGGGATAAATTAATTGTATCTCCCCAGAGCCGATTTTTTTCCAAGGCTAAATAAGTCAAATTTGTTTTTTAACCTTTCCTCAAAATGAAGATGCTCCATGTCCCTTTTTAGTTTGGTTGCTCGTCTTTGTACTTTCTCTAGCTCCAATACATCCTTTCTATAAACTGGAGCCCAGAGCTGAACAGCAGTGACACTGCAGCTGCTTCTACAATCAGAAAACAGCAGAATTGTACCTCAGTGCCTAATGCTTCTGTGTGTAAACATCGAAGGGAGACGGATGTGTGCTGCTCTGTATGAGTTCATAGAAGACTGGATTCAACTGTAACCAAACCTCCAGCTGTGAGAGGAGAAAAGATCAGTGCTCTGAGTTCATAGAAGACTGTCTAGACTGAATGCAGGGCTGTGGTATGTAAACAGCTCTTACAAAATAAGACTGCATAGGGAGAGTATAGTGACATGTGGACTCGGAGAGGGAGGAGTGGAAGAACATACCGACTCAGGAGCGAGCATGAACAATGATGGGGGAGGATGATGTCATCCCCCTTCAGTTAAGAAACACCCAGCTGGGAGAGGAAGAAATGCCCCTGGATTTCAGGAACTGAGAAAATCAAGCTTCAAGAAAACAGCCCAACTGATGAAGCGATACATCCCCTTTAATTGTTTATGCTCCTCTCCCAGCATTCAAGTTAAGAGATGGGAAGGAGCCAGATTACAGCGAGAGCTTCCCTTGCATGGGTTTGTGTTCATGTCCACTTGCGTTTCACACACTCGCTCAACTGTTTTCAGAACTTCGGTAGAAGAGAGAAGAGAGCAGAGAGAGCCTAATAAGTGTAGTCAACTCTTCATTTTTTTGGGAGGGGTGGCTCAGTCTCATAACCTATCCCAGAACTTTGGAGGTGGGATTGATCCAGCCCCAGATAAGGGCCATGGTTGTTTAACTGTATTCAGAGCTACCGTAGAAGAGAACAAACCGCCAAACAAATGTGGCCAACTCTCCATACTAATTTAATAAACTGTATTCATACTCTACCTATCTGCACCTTGAGGTTTCAAATAATTGTCCAGGCAACATAATCACACAAAATGAGTTCCTGGCATGAAATCCGTGAGGTTTAACCCAAGCAAGTGAATTCTTTCAGTTTTCCAAGATCATGTGGCTGGTAATCTGAAGATGCCAGTAAACCATTTTTACTCTCGTGAGAACTAGAAAATGGTAATTCCAAACTTAACTACTGCTACAGCACATCTGACTATGAAAGTACAAGTCATGTTAAAACCCAGGCCATAAGGTAACACATGGTCCATTGAGCCAGTATTGTTCACCATATGTTCCTACTAATGCAACTTAAGGCTATGCTGTTTAGTGTCACGTGTTTAGCTAATGGCGTAGCAGGCTTGATGAGCATCTTGCAGACGAGCGTTATTGATCAGATCTGTCTCTTTTCTGCAGTACAATGCAGTTTCACATTGATTGTATTGAGAACCAATTGTTCCTAACTTTGTGCCACCTTTTTAATTGCAAATCGGTGAATATGTTTTGTAGTGATTCTTATTTTGCATACTAAGGGTATTTCTTTTTCCAGATCAACACCCCAGCTGATGAAAGAGATCCCTCAAATCCCTTCCGATTTCCCAATATTGGAGTTGAGAAGTTCCTGGAACTAAATTCTGAGCAGAACCATGATGATTACTGTTTGGCCTATGTGTTTACAGACCGAGATTTCGATGATGGTGTACTGGGCTTGCATGGGTTGGCGCTCCGTCAGGTATGATATATTTACCCAAGAACAGCGCATATGGGTATATAAGAGGAAGGTTAGATATCTAGCTAAACTGCCTCTGCATGAACAGAAGACTAATTTATATAGTTCTGCTTCTACAGATACCAGATTGCTTTTTCAATTGGAGGTCAAAGTTTCTTGTTCCTTGTTTATAAGTTATTAAAGGGAATTTATATGTAATCAGGTTTGATTTTTCTGTTGTCTACCTTTCTCCAAAAATTCAAATATTGGGCAGAATGTGCCTGGAGCCTTGCAAAGCAGAGAGAAGAAAAAATATTTGCTGAAAAATTACCTATCAGGTCTCTGTTTCTTTTGGGATAATGGAATGCTTTAGCCATCTAATCATCCCTACCCCTCCATGCAGTGGACAGTCTATGGCAGGCATCTTCAAACTGCAGCCCTCTAGCTGTTGGGAAACTACAACTCCCATCATGCATTTATATAATCTATAATAGTGGGCATAATGGGAGTTGTAGTTTCCCAACAGCTGGAGGGCTGCAGTTTGAAGATGCCTGATCTATTGCATACGTGCTGTTGAAAAGAGCAGTATCTGCAGTCTTTAGGGCTACGTTCATATGCCTGATTTTCCAGACATTGAAAATCCGACACAAACATTGCGGAATTTTGAATCTAAAATCCACATGCGAATGCAACACAAGGATTGTAAAATGTGGTGGCTTTCGTCTGACGTGGATTATCCCCATTTCGGTAGGGTAAATCTTGATCTCTCGTGGAATATGCATCAAAGAAGTGACATCACATGAATGTCACCGTTAAAACAATAGAACACAGATTGCACTTGGATTTGGACGGAGATGCAGATTTGTTTGGTTGACTCTGTGTTAAATTGCATGTTCAGATCTAATATGTGAACATACCCTTACTGTAGATTGTCTTGTGTATTAAACTGGTATCTGAATGGACAGAAGTTGGATTATTCTGTTCTAAAACGCTGCAAATGTCATGGGGGGTAAACTTTTATCACAGGTTTCTTCACAATGAATAAGAGTGCTCACCCAGAAATCTAAAATCACATCTTTTACAGAGGTTGTAGTGAGGAAAGACCAAAAAGATCAGTAAATACAGTAGTGTTACAGCTAATCCAACTATATACTGTTGTATCCAAGTATAATCAAAAATATATGAACAACTAGGCATCAGAAATATCAGACCTTTGTCCATAGCCCTGTACCAATGTAAGACCAAAATCATGGAGGTGAACAGTATGTAGTGTCTATCACATAGTGCTATGCGTGCCTAAAGCCACCTTAAATAACATGCTATAAAAAGTTTATTCGCATCCTTATATACATGTTAAAGGAAAATTAAAACCAATTGATAAGTGGTATACTTACCCATGGTCTAGCGGCTATCACTACCATCCCGACCGCGACCCGGCATCTGAAGAAGCTATTGTGCGCACAGGTGTAGCCAGACCATGGGTAATTATACCATTTTAAATTTTTGCCTTTTAGCATTTATATATGGACATGAATATACTTTTTTTATAGTATATTATTTGAGGATCCTTTAGACCTGGTATAGCACTATGCGGTAGACACTTTATACTCTTCACATCCATGATTTTGGTTCTGTATTAAGGGCTATGGATTGTGGTTAGTTATTTCTGATATCTTTTTTAATTGGCTTTTAAGTATTTTTGATTAGCTGAATTAGCTGTAACACTATATATTGATCTTTTCTTGGTCTTTCCTCATGACTACCTCTGTGAAAGTTTGTGTGTGTGTTAATGAAGATGTGATTTTGTATTTATTTTTGGAAGTTTCTCTAGTGCTAATACATTTCCAGTAGATTGGTTTATTATGGGTTTATTGGGACTTATTTTATTATGAGTCTGCAGAACTTTTTACAATAGAAATGGTAAAATCTGCAGTAGTATAGGGAATATTATAATCTCCGGTGGTATAGAGAATATCATAATCTGCGCTGGTATAGAGAATTGTCGTAATCTGCGCTGGTATAGAGAATTGTCGTAATCTGCGCTGCTATAGAGAATTGTCGTAATCTGCGCTGCTATAGAGAATTGTCGTAATCTGCGCTGCTATAGAGAATTGTCCGTAATCTGCGCTGCTATAGAGAATTGTCGTAATCTGCGCTGCTATAGAGAATTGTCTTAATCTGCGCTGCTATAGAGAATTGTCTTAATCTGCGCTGGTATAGAGAATTGTCGTAATCTGCGGCGCTATAGAGAATTGTCGTAATCTGCGCTGCTATAGAGAATTGTCGTAATCTGCGGCGCTATAGAGAATTGTCGTAATCTGCGGCGCTATAGAGAATTGTCGTAATCTGCGCTGCTATAGAGAATTGTCGTAATCTGCGCTGCTATAGAGAATTGTCGTAATCTGCGCTGCTATAGAGAATTGTCGAATCTGCGGCGCTATAGAGAATTGTCGGAATCTGCGCTGCTATAGAGAATTGTCGGAATCTGCGCTGCTATAGAGAATTGTCGGAATCTGCGCTGCTATAGAGAATTGTCGGAATCTGCGGCGCTATAGAGAATTGTCGTAATCTGCGGCGCTATAGAGAATAGTGTAATCTGCGGCGCTATAGAGAATTGCCCCTAATCCGGCCTATAGAGAATTGCCCGAAATTTCTGGGGCGCTATAGAAATTGTCGTAATCTGGGCGCTAAAAAAAAAAAAAAAGAATTGTCGTAATTTTGCGGCGCGATAGAAAAATTGTCGTAATCTGCCGCAAGAGAATTTCTTAATCTCGGCGCTATAAAAATTTGTCGTAATCGGCGGCGCTATAGAGAATTGCCCCGTAATCTGGGGCGCTATAAGAAATTAAAATCCACAGTAGGCTGGGAAAAGGGTAAAGGTTTTAATTTCCCCCAAGTGGAGTTTTTCAGGGGGGCTTTTAAAAAAAACCCTGAAAAAATATTTTGTGAGTTTTCGGGGGTAAAAACTTAAAAACAAAAAACTCAAACCCCACAAATCCCACTTATTAACAAGCCCCATAAAAAGGGCCCTTGGGGGGGGTTTAGGGCACTGAAATTCTATTTTGTATTTTGGGAAAGGTTTACCTATTTTTGGGGTGATCAATAGAGGGTTTACCAAACGGGAAGGAAGGTTATAAAAAGACTTCATAGAAACCAAAATAAATTCTTAAAATTTTGGGGCAGCTGATCTATTAAGGTGTTAGGAATAAAAATGAGATGACTGCTGGTGTCGCTGCTCGGTAGGGGATGTTGTTTTCCAGGTTTGTAGCTACAGGAAACCCCAGTGAGAGATGGCACTGAAACAATGAAAGTTCTGTTCTCAGCCTTCCCACTTGTAGCGTTTAAACTAGAAAGGAATGGTACAACCCTTGGGCTGCGGGCTAATGACTTTTTTTTAAATCTTCTTTAAAATTTCCCCTTGTCATTGTTTTCCCACTCAGCAGCAAAATGAAAGGGGTTTTAAAGCGGATCTCCAACTATTTTTTAAAAAGGGTTTTCTTGCGGCGGGGGCCTCGGGGTTTGCATTATTAAATTTCTGAAAATTTTTTTGAAATTATAACAATCCATATCTTCCAATGTTTTGGAGATTTTTTTTTTCTTGCCTTTTATTTTCCATTCAAAAAAAATTAAACAATTGAAAAAGGTTATTAAATTTTTGGTAGCATGTGGGCTGTCATGTAAGAGTTCCTACCTCCTTGAAGAGGTGCCTTCTCCTCCTCTATTAGTGCAAATTAAATGAGAGCTTGAGGATCGGGCTAGGGAAAGTATTTTTCCTAAAAAATAAGCAGACAAAAGCCCAGCGAAGAGCAATAAGGGAAAATTTCAAAAAGGGCCCCTTTTTTTGGATGCTGTTTGGACACTGATTTTTCAGCGCCCAAAACAGCACTAAAACCTTGCTTGAAACACGCTTCTTCAGAAGAGGTTTCAGACATGTTTCTCTGAAGGTTTTTGAGGTGTTTTTGGACGAGGTTTTCACCCATCCAAATTAATAGCCAGGGCAAAAACTGCGGCCAAAAACGCACCAAGAAACGCATCTACAACATACCGAGGTTCTGAATCTCTCCACTGAAATTTCCCGGGGGATTTTTTAGTGCCAAAAAAAAAGCTTCAAAATTGAAAATGACTCTTTTTTTTCGCAGCCAAAAGGCTTCAAAGAACACCAAAAAAAAACCCAAAAAAACCTCGCCTGTTTGAACCAAAAAATTCTTTTTAAAAAAAAGGGAACAAAAAAAAAGAAAAGGGAGCGTTTGGGGGGCTTTAAAATTTCGCTTGTTTTAAAGGGGGGAAAAACTCCGAAAAAACGTCAAAAAACAGCTGTTTGAACAACCTTTAAAGGGGTGCTGGGGGAAGAGATTTTGTTAAAGGCTTGCACCTGAAAATTTCCCAAAATTTTTTAAGGGGTGGTCCCAAATTGGGGGAAAGGGAATAAACCCCCCCCCCCAAAAATGGTTTCTTTTGTAATTGTAAATTCTGTGGGGAGTTCCACAACCCCGCTGTTTTGAAAAAGGAAGCTTAGTATTTTTTGTGTGACTTGACACAAGGGGAAAACCGCTTTCCCCGGGGTCCCAGCCGAGAAAGGGGTTTCCCCAAGGGTCCTTTTTAAAACTACACCCCTTGGGTCCTGCTTTCCCCGGGCCCTCAACATAAGGGAGGAAATGGGGCATGTACTAATATTGAGTTTGAGAGAAAGAAAATAGACAAAGTCCAGCAAAGGATGCAGTGGCTTTTAGTTTATCTATGTTCCACACCATTTTTGGGCCGTATCGCGAGTCCGGGGGGAAAACGGGCCCCGTCCCTTAAGTAATCCACAGCACTCATAGAAACTAAAGGTTTTTAAATTTTCCTCCCCTCTGCCCGCACCAAAACGCTGAGCGGGGGGAGAAGGGGCAAGGGCCCAAATTTTTTATGGCGGTTTTCGCGCCGAGAAAAAAGCCCCAAAAATTTTTTTTTCCAAAGGGGGCCGGGGGGCTCTGGCCCCGCCCCCAAAACACAGCGTAAATTTCGGGGGGGAAATAAAGTCCCCAAATTTAAACCGCTGAACTCCCGCCTTACAGTGGAGAGGGGAAAAGTCTTTCGAACCCGGAAGGGGCCCACTGCCACATATGCATAAAGGGGGACTACATACAGCACAGGGAAAAATTTCAAAAAAGGGACAGAAAACATCACCGAAAAATGAGTTGGGGCTCAGAAAAAACCTTTTGGAATTAAAAAAGCCAAGGAAAAAATCTGCTACATGGGCCCTTTTTCAAAAAAGAATTTACATTTATGGTCAGCCTGGGTCCACCAAAGCCAGATACACTTTTTATTATCTGCACCAGGGTCATAGAAAAGGTGTGAGGGGCTCTACCAAAAAACTAGAAAAGGGTTTTCATAAAAAAACCCTCTTTAGGTAATATTTTGCAAAGTTACACCTTTTTATTTTTAATAAGCCATCACTCTAAAACAGGTATGAATTTTTTGTTCAGTTTTTAAAAGACTGGTTTTAAAAATTTTAAGGTTCACATTTAAATAGCGAGAAATGTTATGCATTTGTAGCACTTTACTCAGATCAGTTCTAATATAGCATAAGTGGAATAAAAATGACTATGCGCAATTATAAGCAAATTCAGTTTGCTGATTTTATTTAACATTTTAAAGTAACTACAGCTTGCTTAACAGATTTAATGATAATGTTACTAATTTTAGGACTTGCACTGAATATAGTTGTAAAGATACTGTGCTGGTTGGAAGTTAATTTTTTCGGAGTAAAATATTTTATTTCCAACTTTCTGTATTCAGGAAGCTCGGGTGGTATATGCGAGAAGAGTAAACTGTACTCAGATGGAAAGAAAAAGTCCTTGAACACTGGAATCATCACTGTACAGAATTATGGTTCCCATGTTCCTCCCAAGGTCTCTCATATCACTTTCGCACATGAAGTTGGACATAACTTTGGATCACCAGTAAGTCTACAATAAAGCTTTTAACAGATGCGATTAAGATCTGTTGGAAAGTTTTCCTTAGGCTTGGTAGTCCCATGATTAGGTATATACTGAATTAGGTACAGTTATTTGGTCCTATGTAAGATCAATTTAAACTATTTTGGGTTTTTGCCCAATCATCAGGGCCTAATTTTACCCCGTGAACGTTTTCTGGATACTGCACCCAGACTGAACCCAACTTACAGCACCATAAACCCGTATACAACATTACAGTTTAACGATACTGAATAGTTTGGCGGGGGGGGGGGGGGGGTTCGGTTTTGTGTGTGTGTGTGTGTTTTTGTGTTGTGGGTTTTTGTGTTTTGGGGGTGTTTGTTTTTGTTTGTTGTTTGTGTGGGGGTGTGTGTGTTGTGTGTACTTCTATATATTTCTTACATACGTGCATGCAAAAACCCATTATCACAGTCCCCCTTAAATTTTAAAAGAATATAAATTCACCATGTCTTTAAAATTTTTTGGAAAAAGATATGTACATCACAGCCCTTTTAAAATTAAAAAATTCAAACATACAAATATTTTTTGGGTTGTTGCAAGAAAGCCTTTTATTTCACACCACGACTGCTTCATTTACTATTTTCTTTAGCTTTATCGCATGTGGAAGGTGATAGTTTTGATCAGAAGCAGCCTTTTATGGCTGACTATACTTTACTACTACTTGTACACCTGCCAGAATCTTTGGAAAGTAGGGCTAGAATGCTTTTGTTTATTGAATGCCTCCTTGCTTACTCATCTTACCTAGATGTCTTTAAATGATTCCATAGTGCTCTTGGATGATCTACTTGATGATTTTTTTTATTTTGTAAGAAATAATGCTTTCTTCAGAGGAAAATAATCTTCTTTCATTTAAAATGTCACATTGTCTTTAACCGCAGCAGATTCGGCCTGAATGCACCCAGGGGATCGAAGAAATTGGGGGTTTAAGGAGAATGGTAACTTTATCATGTATGCCAGAGCAACTTCCGGGGACAAGCTTAACAACAACAAGTTCTCAGTTTGCAGTGTCCGTAATATCAGCCAGGTCTTGGAGAAGAAAAGGAATTTTTGTTTTGTTGGTATGTGTGTGTGTATATATATAATATATATATATATATATTTTTTTTCTTTGAATTTATAGGTAAATCTTAATCCACCTAATGTTTATAAATATAGTATGCTACATTTGTCAATCCCCAAGTGAAAAGAACACATCGGTAAGAGGCATTTTGTTCTAATGAATATTCCTGGACGACATGATTTTTATCTATCATTTGTCCTATGCAGTTAATCATTACATATAAAATCTTGCCCTTCTATAACTGTGATAATACAGAGATGAAGCTCCTGAATAGCAGGGCAGACTGATCTTATTTGCATGTAGCCTCATTACAAATAGTAGGTAAATAACTCTATAGTTCTATGCATAGGTCTAGATAAAAACAAGCAAAAATGCCATATGTTAGGTATTAAAGGGGTTTTGCCACAAAGTAAAATTGACGTAGGAAGCTTGAAAATGAAATAATAAACATGGTCACCATTCATTATTAAAAATTCTGCACCATTTTTGTTTTAGCTGCGCCTTTAGTGATCCATTGTTTACAGCTTATCTTCAGGGGATACGACCAGGGCTGAGAGCTCCTCAGTCATGGTCAGACATGCTCAGACATCACCTCCCCTTACAGGCAGCTATTGAGTGTTCAAACCCCAGGATCTGTCGCTCTACTCCCGCCCTCTGTACTCCTTAGTAATTAGTCAAACAGTGCAAATAAATAAAAAAGAAACCTCAGTCAGGTATGTGCATTGATAAAGAGAAAAAAAAACACAGGTTTGTTTCCTGCAGGGAATTGAACTTAAGACCCTTGTGCTGTGAAGCCAAAACGTTACCTCTCAGCTACTCACAATGCTTTACATAAACAGACCTTTCTTTGACAATAGAGAGGAAAGGCATGGTGATGTCATCCTGCTGGGTCACATGATATGCAATTCAAACAAATCACACACACCCCTTCTGAGGACACAGAGCTGAAGAGCTGGATGCAGGAGGTGTGAAATGAGATTGTGGCAGAACCCCTTTAAAGACCATATCACTGCAAGAAAAAAACTAACTAAAATATAACTTTTTAATAATGATAAGAACATCCCACTTCAACAATGATAAAATCAGTAGATAATCAACTTACAGGGGCCCTAGGGATCAGATATCAATATATCCGAATAATGAAGAGCGACTTACGGTTAGATGAAACAGTCCATGGCAAATATGTAAGACTTCTAGCTTCAGTCAATTCAAAATGGAGACTCCAAGATTCATTCAGTCCCCAGTGATGCTGGGTATAATACCCACAGATATACACATAATCCTTTTAATGTGGATAGGCCATTCATAATAAATGGTAAACAACAAAAGAAAAAGTATATATGGTAGATGAATAATACCTATACTCTTCCACTACTTACCCTACCTATCAGTGGAGACATCGCTCCAAAAAGGGCGGCTCCGCCAGACAGCACTTAACCCTAGAGCACAAACCCTAATTGCTAAAGGTACAAAAATGCACCCCCCCCCCAAAAAAAAAAAAAATTTCGACTTTTTTACCCCGTCTTGGGTGGGGGGGTCCGAAGTGGGTAAATAAAACTGGCCAAAAGGCAGAAGGTAACCAAAAACTTGGAGTAAATTCCCCACACGCAGGTACTACTCACTGTGGTGTAAAATGACACCTATGGCACCCTGGATGATGTAGAGGCCTGAAAGAGAACAGACTAGCAGTACTCACTGCTGTGGTAATACAATTCACAGAGGGAAAATTAGAGAGACAAACTAAATTAGTGTACATGGGGGACTATAAAAATGTATATATACGTCCACCACCCACCCCCTTTTTTTTTTATTTGTTTATTTTATTACATCTAATACATTCATATGATATGTGTTACAGAGTCCGGTCAGCCCATCTGTGGTAATGGTCTGGTGGAACAAGGAGAGGAGTGCGATTGTGGCTACAGTGATCAGTGTAGAGAGGAGTGCTGCTATGATGCCAACCAGCCAGAAGACAGGAAGTGTAAATTGAGACCTGGGAAACGCTGCAGGTGGGTTTGTAAGCTTTAGCCTATGTGGGCACGGATTGTCTGTGTAGACAATAGCCACAGATTGGCATTAAGCCGTCAGTATGATTGTATTCCTATTTCCATAATCTGATGAGAACTGTTAGGCATGACATTTTTCCTTCATTATGCACATTCTGATTGCTTTGTGTTGTGCAATGACTCTTTAGTTTAATTAACATTGTTGCTTTTGCTCCAAACATAAAATTTATTATAAATCTGTGCTATTGCTATATTTTAATACTTAAGATGCAGCCCAAGGAACGAGACTGGTTTACATTTTCTAAAATGTTTCTACTTGCATTTTGATGAAGGTTAAGTCTCTTCTGCTACATTCTTTAGCTGCCTTGAAATTACAATTGTATAGTGATAATCTTATTTTCTATAAAGATTGCCCGATTCTTACATATACTGATTGAATCGTTTGGTTCTTTAAAGGGAATGTGTCATCAAAAATGACTTGTTGTCGAACTCTCATTTTTATGTTTAACACATTTTTTAAGAATTTTTTTTTTTTAATTTTCCATAACACTTTCAACATTTTTTAATAATCAAGTCCTGCAGTTTTCACTTAGACAATTGTTAGGCTTAGTGGTCAGACACTTCCTGTTCTGTACAGAAAGATTCTCCGTTGTCTGCTCATTATCAGCACAAAGAGGGTCAAACTGAAAGGAGACACCATTGTGAATAGATACGGTAACACAGGATCCACCAGTCACAAGAGGAGATAGTTCACCCTTTCACCTCCCTGCACAGTGATTTCTTCCCAGGTCAGAGAGCATGACTAGAAAACTCTCCTATAGAAGTGAATGGGACGGAGTCAGTCTTAAGTCTCCTATGTGCATGAAGCTACTGTAAAGCATCTCTCTGACTGCTGTTAAAGCAGTGCAAACAAGGCTTAGTGGCCAAAGTGAAAACTGCAAGACTTAAGAATTATTAAAAAAATATTGAAAGTGATATGAAAAAAAAATTCCCAAAAAATGTGTTTAACATAAAAATGGGACTTAAACAGTGACTCATTTTTTGATACATTCCCTTTAACTGATGTCCACATATTTGCAAGCTAGATAAAACTGTAAACATGCTACAACCAAATTATTATTATTATTTAAGGAGGAACTAAAATTAATGTACTGAAACCTAAACTACTATGTGGTTCCTAGGTGTAATGCAGTTATTATACATGACTTGGACAAATAAGAAAACTACAGTTTGTGTTAAAGGGGTTCTCCACTTTAGGCTATCTCTTGGCTCTTTTGACAATAAATTGCCCTCCAAGTCGCACCCATTATGCTGTAATTTGCAGGAAAATGCCAGTATCTCCACCACCACAGGGCAAATTGGACATTACACAGTGCCTGTGCAGATCAATGGGCTGTTTTCATTAAGCAGGACAGGGCAGGTCCTCCGGAGTGAGACACACAGTTTGTAATCTCTCTACTGTACCCAAAAGGTGCGGGTCATGAGTTTAGAATTTTGTAACTGAGTATATAAGAAAGTTTTATAAACCAAAGAATCCTTTTAAAGTAAAATGTTGGTGCTCAATTTAGTCTGTTTAGCGCTCTTCACTACTAATCTATCAGGTGCTGCAATGAGAGGGCTGATGCATTCTCTCATTTTCTTACCTTAAGGAAAAAAATAGCTGCATAATTGTAAAAACACAAGTTCAGCTTAGATTTGTTTCCCACCTTTACTTTTGGTAAAAATTACTCTTGGTTAATTGTGACCAAAAGCTTTGTCAGTAGGAATTTAATTCTGCTTTAGAAAATGTCCTAAACCTGGTTGCAGTTTAAACTCTATATACAGTAAGTATTGTATTGGGTGTTCATGTGGCGTTTTTGGCTCCAAAAATCACATTAAAAAACGCAGCGTGTGAACGCAGATGCGGGTTTCATGCTAAATGCAATGTAAATCACATTGCTATTTATTAGATGTTTGGGTCCGTTCGGGGTACGACAGACGGATCCAAACACTTATCTAAAAACATATGTTCACAAAACACGCTCTGTGAACATACCCTTTTAAGGTTTTTTTTTCCCCCTTGAATACCACTGAAGCCTTAGTTGCTAGAGAAATCTCTTGTACACCTATTTGTTACAGAGTGCACTGTTCTAAGACTTCCAATCAGCTTATTGCTGTACATGTATGGGCAACACAGTGGCTCAATAATTGATTGGCACTGTTGACTTGTAACGTTAGCGTCCTGCCTTCAAATCCCACCAAAGACCACATCTGCATGGAGTTTGTATGCTTTTCTCTGGTTTCCCCCACACACCAAAAACATACTGATAGCTTAACCTGAAATTTAGATTGTGAATCCAAAGGGTATAGTGAACAATGTAAATGATAATATATCTACAGAGCTGTGGAATATGCTATACAAATTAATATAATAAATACTTTAGTCTTTGGCATCAGTCATTTAGCCAATTGACTATATATGCCTGTTAGTGTTATAATTATATACATTAATGGTGTTTTTGTGTAGTGCGGTTTTTCTGTTATTACACTGCTTTTAATAGCACGCTCCTTTCAATTTTGTAAATTATTATAAGAAAGCTGTTGCAAGTGAGTAATCAGTTTGGGTATGTGCACACGCTGTATTCTTGGTCCATAGTTCGGTGCTTAATTGCGCTTTAAATGTCGGAAGTACAGGCCGAGAATACGGGAATTCATATGATTACCTACATGTCAATTCTTCCCAGCGATTACGCGTCAGGGAGAATGACAGTGAGAGGCTTTAGAGGTACGCACTGGCCAGCACGTCCCTCTGAAGTACCGCACGCGCCGCTATAGGCTGTTCACAGTGCCATGTGAACATACCCTTATTGTGTTTGTTGTCCACAAGATTTTAAGCGCAATAAAGTACTCACAACATCTTACTATATAATTTAGGAAATCAAAAGGAGCTCGTTAAGAAAGGCAGTGCTGTAATGCCACAGAAACACTGCGACAAAAACCACTCTACATGAAAACACCCTAACCGACCTAAACGATCAGAGCTGCAGTATGAAGAGGGAGGGAAGTCGATAGACAGGTTAAAAGCCTAACAAAAAATTTACAGTGACACAGGGTCGAGAATAGACACAAGTGACAAATGGCTCATTTTTTAAGGCATTTCTACATTACTTATTTCATCCCGCTACTTTACTTTAAAGTCAAGAACTCAGTTGTGGTCAGGTAATTATGGCTCGTATTTAATATCTTCATAATGTTGCAGTCCCAGCCAAGGCCCCTGCTGTACACCACAGTGCACCTTCAAAAACAATGTTCAGAAATGTCGTGAAGAATCAGACTGTGCACAGGTGGGAACTTGCAATGGTGTTTCGGCACAATGTCCTCCATCTGAGCCTCGTGCGAACTTGACAGAGTGTAACCGTGCAACCCAAGTCTGCATCAAAGGGGTAAATATTAGCGGACTCGTTTTAAAGCCATGTGTTTTAATTTTAGATCCGTAGTAAAGCTTTATTGCTAGTTTTATTGTTGCTGTTCCATAACATTACATGTTTTATTGTGTAATTAACATGCTGAATTTTCACTTAAAAGCTCTGTCCACGAGCCTACCAATTTACAGTTTATATTTATAATCTACATGTGGTTAATGGTTTGCTTGCACTCCCCAGAACTCTCCCGTCTGCTGACGGCTACTGGAAATGGTTTGCAAACTTTTTGTCAGACACATCCCGAAGTGTGGCCATACGTATTAGATGAACTTAGATGCAACCTGCCAATTTTAACTGCCGTGGATGACCATCTAAAGCATGTTGAGATGCCTTGAGTCTTCACTGACAGCAGATGTCAGGGGAAGGAAAGTTGCAGCATGTTGCATCTAAGCATAGCTGATCCTTTGTTCTCACAAAAAGATGTCACCAGCAGAGGTTCTGGCAGAGGCTTATTACTTTTGCTCAAAGGGGCAAGCAGTTGTCTGGAGGAATAATTGCGTACAAACATGTTCTATCTTAGGCTAGATCCATAAAAAAAAAAAAAAAATCGCACCGCATGCAGCTCTATTTTTTTCCATTAAGATGACCGTCAGTTGGGTCTGTCAAACGCTGGTTTCCATCATGTAACAGATTTGGCACCGCCTCTGTGATGAAACATGTGACACAGATGTGAACCAGGCCTTTAAAGGGAACCTGTAACACAGATTATGCCCCCCTTGCTGAGGGCAGCACAAGCTAGTGACAGACCTGCTGTTCCCAGCGCTGTGTCTCTTATTCTGTAAGATGCTGTAGTTTTAGAGCATTTAATACTCAAATCTTATTCATGAGCAGGTGTTGGCCCTGCCCACCAAAGGCTAGCCCCGCCCACTGACAGTTATTTACATTTCTGCCTATTCAAAGTAATAGGTTTATCAATTGAGGTGGGCGGGGCTAACCTCAGATGGGCACTGCATGGGGAAAAAAACTGACTCTCTTCATGACTTTTCTGGCTGAAAACTGCAGATTTGTGCATTAAATACTCTAAAACTCCAGCATCTTACAGAATAAGAGACACAGTGCTGGAAACAGCAGGTCTGACACTAGCTTGTGCTGTCCTCAGCAAGGGGGGAATTACCTATGTGACAGGTTCTCTTTAATTAGTTTCATACAATACTTTGCTACAGTTAATTTTTCCACACATGAGATGACTATACAGTGCTTGCTGCATAAACTGCACTTGTCAGAATAACTCTCCTCTCTGTGCATATATCAAGCCAGCAAAGAATAGTGGGAAATAATAGCAATAAGTCCCACATAATTGGTATTATACAGTGGTGGCCAAAAGTATTGGCACACCTGCAATTCTGTCAGATAATACTCCGTTTCTTCCTGAAAATGATTGCAATCACAAATTCTTTGGTATTATATTAATTTAATTTGTATTCAATGGAAAACCACAAAAAGAATTGTAAAAAAAGCCAAATTGGATAAAATTTCCCACCCAAACAAAAAAAAAGGGGGGGGACAAAAGTTTTGGAAAAAGTTAGAAAAACATGTGCTACTCTCTAATTTGTGTAATTTAAACAGACCTGAACTTACCTGGGGCCCAACAGGTGTTGGCAATAACAAAATCACACTTGCACCCTTTTGACTGGATTAAAGGATAAACCCTCTGTCCTGTGTCCTTGTGGGCCCCTTTGGCAGAGAAAAAAAAGAAGACCAAAGAACTGTCGAAAAACTTAAATCCAAATTGTGGGGGAACCCGGCAATCTAAGGCACAAGTTCATCTCCAAAGCCCTAAAATGTTCCTGTTCATAAAGAAGGTAAACCCCATGGCACTGTGGCTAACCCTCCTAGATGTGGACGGAAAAAAAAAATTTGAGGGAAAATTTTTTGACGAAAGATGTCGGAGGGTGGATAAAGAACCTCGAAAACATCCAAACAATTAAAGCTCCCCCCTCCGGGGGTAAACAGTGCAACCCGTACTATCCGTGGGCCCTTGAATAAAAAGGGATGTAGGGCAATTTTTCACACGGCTTAATGGGGACGTAATTACCCCCAAAATTTAAATTCGGGTGCGGGGGCCGGCACCTCCCCGGCCCATAACTTGCTTCCCACGGCGTGTACGCCGCGGGAAATTTTAAAAGTCAATTATCTCCCCGCCCGGGGGAAATTCGCCGAGCGGGGAGAGGAGACGTAACCCATGTTCTCTAGGGAAAACTGTGGATTCCCGAAATGAATGGGCCGTTTTCAGCCCGTAACTTCGACTCCGGGCGCGTAATTAGGATCGAAAATGGCCCTTTTAAGCCGGGGAAAACTTTGGGGATACCCGGGAAGACCCCACTTCTTACCCCGGACAAAAAAAAACCCACGGAGTTTCCCCAAATTTCCCTGAAAAAAGCCAAAAACGTTTTGGAAGAAGTTCTTGGTAGAGGGAACAAAAGAGACTTTTTGGGAAAAGGCTCAACATGTTTACGAAAAAAAGGCATTCAAAAAAATGAACCCGGTCCCTACAGACAAACAGGCGGAGGTTCCCTATGTTTTTGGGTTGCTTTGCTCCCCTCGGCCTGGCGCTTGACGTGTCATGCATATGAATCGAAGACACCAACAAATTTTGCAGCAAAATGTAGGCCCAGTGTGAGAAAGCTGGGTCTCCCTCAAGGTCAGGGTTTCCAGCGGGACAAGACCCAAAAAACACTTCAAAAGCATAAAAAATGGTTTTTGAGAGAAAGCCGGGTTTCAAAGGGGCCAGCAATGAGTCCAGACCTGAACCCATAGAAAAACCCTGTGGAGAGATCTCAAATGGCGTTTGGAAAAGGGCCCCCCTTTAAAATCCAGGGCCCCTGGCTTTCCCAAAAGGGAAAATGTCAATCCCCCAGCACAGCCGCCGGGTGTTGGGTAATGCAGTTTTTAAAACCCCGGGGAGTAAAATGCGCTGGGGGTTTGGTCACCACGGAGGGGATTTACCCACAACACCCGCAAAGATGGCGCGGGGTCTGAAAGAACGCCATCGGGCCGCGCACCAATCGACGGTCATCGCAAAGCTGCCCGATCCGACACCGGGCATGGTGGTGGGGAGCCTTTTGAAAGGGTTCCCGCATTACCCTGGCCGGTTTGCCCCACTTCCGCCCCAGAGGGAAGTGGGGAAACCGCCATCTTTGTACACCCTAATCATTTCAAGCAATGCATTAGGTTTATTAAAAAATTTGCCCCCCTAGTGGTCAAGCACCATAGGGGGACTAAATGTTACAGTAAAAAAAAAAAAAAAAAAAGTTTTAAGTACAAAAAAAATATTAAGTTCAAATCACCCCCCTTTCCCCTTTTACAAATAAAAAACTTAAAAAATAAAAAAAATTACCATATTTGGGATCGCCGTCCCAAAAAAATTGATCATAAAAATTTTAATTTTTCCCGTACCTGAACACCGTTAAAAAAAAAAATTCCAAACGCCAAAATTGCGTTTTTGGGGGGCATTTTACTCACTCAAAAAAAATGGGGAAAAAAAAATGGGCAAAAAATTTGCTGCTTTTCCCAAAATGGAGCGATAAAAAGTACACTTCAGCCCAAAAAAAAGCACCCTCATGAGTTAGGGTTAGTACAAAAAAGTTTTGGTCGCAAAAAATGGCGCGGGCGCCAAATGTAAAAATAGAAATTTTGGATTTTTTTTAAGTACCAAAACAAAAAAGGGAAAATTTTGTTGGGGGGGGGTGGGGGGAAAATGAGAAAAAAGGGTTTTAAAATTTGGTTTTAAAGGTGCAAAAAGAAAATGGGGAAATTTAATTTTTTTAAATTTGTATTGAATTTTTTTGGGTTTTTGTTTTTTATTAGTGAATAATTGAAAGAAATTTTTTAAAAATATGGGTTTTTGTGGTGGAAAATTGTTATGGCTTTCGAAGGGAGGGGGGAAAAACGAAGTGTACAAAAAAAAAAAACCCTCCTGGGGGTTAATACCCAAAGAATTTTTTTGCAAATTTATTTTCGGGGGAAACTGAGTATTTGCAGAAATTGCAGGGGTGCCATTACTTTTAGCTTTAGATTATAAACAAAAAAAAAAATGCTGGCATGAATGATTAGTATCAGAGAAAGGTAATCTATACACGAACCTTTCCTAGTATGTAGGTAATTGACGGTAACAGGTGTTTGAGCTGGTTTATAATTCCCTTAATCTACACAGTCATCGTTATACTTGCTATTTCTCCTTGTTGGCTTCCTTTTAGATCTTATACCTTTCTTTGAGTCTTATTTTAATATATATTTTCATTAAAACAAAATAAGTTTAAAGAACATCCTTCCCTTACCTCCGCTTCCCCCCTAAAAACAAATTGGACCCAAAATGTAGTAACAGTGCGTAAATACAGTTAGCTTTTTGGAAAAGAACCAAAGTAATCTGTGCTCTGAACACCTTTAAGGAATAAACTTAAAAAAAAAACAAAAAACAGATCTCAAAAAGACATTTATAATTATATATTACCTCTTTTATCTAGACCTCTGTAGTGCAGGTCTCTCTTAACGTAACATAATCCTCTGTAATCTGTTACTAGTGAGATCCTGGGATGCTAATCCTAGCATTTTAAGCCCTTGGCTCCATATATTTTCTTCCATTGAATACACACACACATTTATCCACTAACAGAATTCTGATCACTTTAGTAGTTTATTCCCTCTTAGCCCTCCAGTGAATACACGTTAATCCTCCCACTTTCTACTAGCTATAAAAAGCAGATGTGTAATGGCTAATTTACTGGAAGACCCCACAACAAGACTAGCATCATTATTCATTTTTATAACCATAGCGTGAAAGAGTGTACAAGATGGACACAGAACCATAGCATCACACATTTACTAAGGTTTAATCTGTCCTCCTGTTCTGCTTGTCACACAGCAATGTGCAGGATCTATCTGCGAGAAGTATGGATTGGAGGAATGCACATGCGCCAGTAGTGATGGAAAAGACGACAAGGAGTTGTGCCATGTCTGCTGTATGGAAATAAGTGAGTCGCTCCTTTTTTTTTTTTTTTTTTTTTTACAAAGGAGGGGTTTTCTTATTCTCAATTCCCATAACTTTGGTCTGGAAATTGACCTTACCTTTCGTGCATCACTGTTTTCAGAACTGTGACTTACATGGTTAAATGGGTCATGACCCTGAAAAACATGAGAACTAGCAGAACCAGAAGATCCCCTTCGTGATGTTGTAGACCAGGGATGTCAAACTGGTTTTCACCGTGGTCATCATCAGCCTTCTGGTTGTCCTTAAAGGACTGTTTGAAGGAGGCTAGTTGGGCTGTGAAAGCTGTGCCACCGTCTGTGAGTTGCTGAACAGAGCGGTGTGGAGGAATGCACTGGAGCTCAGAATCCAAGGTAGCAAGTGATCTCTGTCCTGGTGGGGCATCCTCTGCCAAGGGCTAGGTGTGTCCTTCAGAGAAAGTGGAGAGCCAGTCCTGTTGCATCAAGCTGTTTAGGTCTAAAACTCACTTTTTTTGCCCATAGTTTACTATGGGCAAAAGAGTGAGTTTTAGACCTAAACTGTTTCATACATGTGGCCCTTTGTCCCCACACTTGCTTGCTGTGTATAAGCACTTGCCTGCCCCATAAAATACTGCGGCGGGCTAAATTTAGCCCGCAAGCTTTGAGTTTGGTCCACATGTTCTAGACCAAGGGTGTCAAACTGCCGGCCCTCCAACTGTTGTGAAACTACAACTCCCATCATGCCCACTGTTATAGATTATACAAATGCATGATGGGATTTGTAGTTTCCCAACAGCTGGAGGGCCGGCGGTTTGACACCTGTGTTCTAGACAGTGAGTGGAGTATTCCTCAAATGTGGTCATACCAACACTGCACAGTGTTTGTCAGTGTATAAATGGGGTTTCTGGTTATGCCCTGCTGTTTCTCTTAAGGCTATGTTCACACGGCTTATTCACGGCATAATTGCGGGACGTATTTCACCTGCAATTACGCCGTGCGCGCGCAGGAGGGTGGGGGGCTGGCAGCCCGCCGGCCCCATAGACATTCATTATCCACGGCGTGTATACCGCCGTGATAATTGACATGTCACTTCCTCCCCGCTCGGCGTATTTCGTGAGCGGGGAGAGGAGACGGAATCCATAGTTCTCTATGAGAACTGTGGATTACCGTAATGACTGGGACGGATTTCACCTGTAATTCGCACAGTACAGCACGCAATACAGACTGAAATCCATCCCAAAATAAGCCGTGTGAACATTGCCTAAGTACACAAATTGTTAGTAGGCAATCAATAGCTGTTTAAGGATCTGTTTTGTATACAAAGGATCCTGAGTTCACATTACAAGCTCCAAAAGTCATCGGTTACAGCTTTTCTTTGAATTTAATGTAAGTACATGCATAGAAAATTGCTAAAGAAATGTTCATTTTAAAGATGTAAACAGGAATGTTTTCATGATGACGACTTGACACACTGTTAAAAAGATTCATAATATAGTAAAGGGCTTTTCTGGCTCAATGTGAATGCAGGTGTCAGAGCATTTTTTGGCAGTTGTTAGTAAGCATTTTTTATGCCGCAAGATGTTAAACATGGCATGGTTTTTTTTTTCATTGAAAATTTTTTTTCTGCATCATGCTTCCTGTTTGTTTTTCTAGGATTTGAAAAGCACTAGAAAAATGGTTCTTTAAAGTATTACGAAGTAAAAAAAAAATTAAACCCGCTTGAACTGCATTTTTTTTTGTTTTCTTATTCTACACATATGAATAATAGGCCTTCCACTGATTGACTGCTATTCCTTACCTTGTACTTGAGCTATGAGTTAAGTCTGTGTTTACAAATGAATCTACGTTGCAATACAACATATTTACTAGTGTAGATGTAATTGATCTATTTCTTCTTGCAGTGAAGCCTAACACATGTGCCAGTACTGGATCTGTAGTATGGAATGATCACTTCCAAGGGAAGACCATTACGCTGCAGCCTGGGTCACCTTGCAATGAGTTTAAAGGGTACTGTGATGTTTTCATGCGGTGCAGATTAGTAGATGCTGATGGTCCTCTAGCAAGGTTGAAAAAGGCCATATTCAACCCAGAGCTATACGAAAACATTGCTGAATGGATTGTGGTATGTATGCAGTGTATGAATACTACATTCATTTTGCTATTTGTGCACATTTTCAGTTTTTACTTTGTATTTACTTGGCTTACAAATGACACTTTGGGCCACATGTCTGAAAACTGTCTAGGTCTAAAACTCTGTTGCCCATAGCAACCAATCAGAGCGCCCCTCTCATTTTTCCAGAGCACTATGTGAAATGAGAGGGGCGCTCTTATTGGTTGCTATGGACAACATAGTGATTTTTAGACCTAGACAGTTTTCATACATGTGGCCCTTAGAGTTTTCAGGCTTGTTTCTTTGTGGTTGTGCTCTGGCAATGCTACGCTTTTCAGTAGATGGCTTAAGTTGGCGGTAGTACAACCATATCAGAGACGCATGTCTCCATAACTGTATATTCATACAGAAAACCTACAATAATGTACAGTGGTCCCTCAACATACTGTATTAACTGGTTCCTGATTGGCCATTGTATGTTGAAACCATAATTCCATGGAAAACTGGTAATTTGTTCCAAGGTCCCAAAATGTCACTAACAGAAAACAAAATGAAGATTAAGGAAAGTAATGAAGAGAACTAATCCGGATAAAGCAAGTCCTTACATATAACAGTTGTAAAGAGCTCACTTTCTATGATGAGTGTAAAAGCTTCTTTGGGTCATGTACATTATACTCTGTGTAAAAGAAAAAAAGTAAATGGGGCCTCATCTGGTGCCCAAAAGAGCCACTCATCCTGGCACATGTAAAGAGCAGTACAGGACATGTAGTACGTCACTGTACTGGTGAGAGGCGCTACTAGACTACTAATCACTGTATGCACTTCACTAATACAGATGTTTTACACGTCAATGTTCATGATAATTGGCTAGATCAGTGTCTGGGACAATGTATCTTGAAACCACACTCAACATACAATGTCCCACAAAAGACCATTGTATGTTGAAAATATTGTTTCTATTTGTAACTTAAGGGACCACTGTATGAAAAGAATACAAGTATAATTTTTGATACATGTAGATGAAAAAAATATATAATTAAAACCCAAAGTACCCACAAATAAGGTATGCACACATAACACCTATAATCCACAGATAATATATATTTATATGTATAATTATTTGTAGAGTATAGGTGTTGTGTGTGCACAGCTTATTTGCGGGTATGTTGGCTTTTTAGTATGTTTTTTTAATTTATATGCGTCCATAAAGTCTTTTATTAGCAATATAAATTATTGTATTTTTTCTGTTTTATTTGTATGATTGTGAGTCTCACATTATTAACCTAATTAATATAGGTTTACATGTATTTACTGTTTATGGCAGATATTTTCCACGGAACCTGCTGCAGAAATCAGAAGTGACATCTTCAGATTTCTGCTGCATTTTTTGCAGGGGTTTTAAATGTGGCAGGGTATGTTTAAACGGCGTCTTGCATCCGTGTGAACATACAATTCTTTGAAAGACGGACCCGACAGGTGTGACGGAAACACGCAGCGGCGATCTCTCATGTGAACGCCACTGCGTGTTCCTAATTGCGGGCAGTGATAAAGTCACTGCTAATTGTTAGATGCGTCTATGGGTCCGTTCTGTGAGTCCTAGAGATGCATCTCTAAAGCATATGTTCACACGGATGCAAGAAGCCATGTGAACATGCCCTTATAGTGGGGCTGATCCGTGTGTCTATCTGATGTGGAATTTAACTTCACGTCAAAAGTGATATTTAACACCTTTTTACACATTGCGAATTCCCGCTGAACATTATGGGAAGGTGATCACAAGCTGAATCCATGTAAAAAAAAAAAAAAATCAGTTGTGTTAACATACCTTAAGCATTGACACAACTATTCTGTACAAACTTTGTTCTTATATGGTAAAAAAAAAAAGCTTTGCGCTCATTCTGGAATTACATGACAGGAATGATTCCTATTTGCAATGTATTATACCTGAGATGGAGTTATGATGGAAATATTGAAGTACATACTGCATGACTAGTAGACCTATTTCCCTGTGGTCTTCATGTTGTATCAGGATGTAGTACCTGTAGTAGTAACTGCTTTTTTATGAAAACGGTTGGAAAACATATCTTCTTCTATCTTGGTCCAATCTAACGGTGCAGTTTTGATGGTGCCGTGCACCATTGCATTTGTTATTTATGCCAAAATTTGGGTTTTTACTCTTTTATATACATAAAGTGTGTTTTTTTTAATTGGAAACATAAAAAGAGCATAACTTTTCCTGCCCTCTTTGCCACACTAGACATGCTGATATTCGAGCTCTGATCTTACATCACGTTTTACCTCAAAGACTTTCATGTGATACCAAAATGCAGCCAGTATTAAATTGCTTTTCCTTAGACCGCAATAGAAAAAAACCTAACTTTTACTCTTTCTGGTCAAATGTAATATAACTTGTCAGTAGAAAACAAACTACAGTCTTTGCAGGTATCTACAGTGTTTTAGTTTTCCTGCGGCACCTCCACAGGTGAATTAAGGCATTACACCATAATCACTGAAAGCAGCACATTGTCTGAATAATGCATGAATGTGCGGAGTCCTTTAGAGACCTTGTTTAGGACCCTCACAGATCATTTAGAGCAGAAAGCAGCTGTGAACTGACATTAGAGAGGTATTCCCGAATGGGGTATTTTGAGAGTGAGTTATCCAAGCCAAACAAACCTTTACATGACTTTATTTGCTTTGGATCATTATAATTGTTTTTTATACAGTCTATATAGCTGTGTAATTGCTCTTTAAATCTGTAAGCCATTTTTCTAAATCCTGCCTAAAAGCCAGATTGCCACCAAGTATCAAACATCTGTGAGAGATGTGTAATGTAATTTAAAGTGAAAGTTGTGTCCTCCAAAATGGGTTTATCAAAAGCCTACTACTTTGTTTCCTTCCACTGATTTTAAAAATTTTTTTACTTTTAAATAGGAAATAGTCTTTATAGGGATTTGGAGACCAGTAAGGGACCACATTTGATGCTATCGGCATAGGCGTAAGCAAAGACTAATTTTAATGAAAACCTGTACCTCGTGTTTTGAGTATATTTTATTTCAGTGTACAACAGGAGTGCACAGCATGCGGCCGCAATGCCATTCTGTGCAGTACCCTCATCGGGACACAAACCTCTCTTGATGGCCACATTCTACTGATGGCAGTGTTCTAGTGGGTACTGAATGACGGGTACTATTATAATAAGCACTCTGGCATTATAGACTGTATGCAACTTAAATGAGCAATGCAGACAAAACAGTTTTTGTATTCTTAGCACATGACCAGCAGTTTTACCTGGACTTCTTCCTGAAAGGGGTGTTTATTTCTGACACACTTATGGCACATAAATAAGATACACCATAAAAATGTCTGATAGGATTGACAAGACAAAGAACCATGGAACTACTCTTATGAGACCTTGCCAAGGTTCGGCACATTATCAACTTCCAGTTATCTTCATTTGAGCAAAGAGCTTTTGCCAACTTTTTCTTCTCGGGGTTTCCAGGTATGTGAAGAAGGTTTTCATCCACCTTTCTTACCGTTGTGGCATATTTGATCTACAACTGGGGAACCCATAAGCATGAGAGGATCAAGAGAAAGCATCCATCACTGTATGAAAATGACTAGTGAAGCCATCAGCGCCATGACACAACGTCCATCCGTTTTGTTGAAGACTCTGCCAATGCTGCAAATTTTTGAAGACTATTATTTAGTGCAGCATGAAATCCGACTTTTCACATAATAAACTGTTAAAAAAAGATGTCTTGATAGGTTCAAGACTCCAGACAGGAGATGAGTTAGAGGGGTGGCCATACACGAGTGGTGCCCTCTTCACTGTGGTTAAGTCTTCTGTAAAACCCTAAAAATTACAATGGAAATAGAAGCCTCGTACTGAGCAGGGGACTCCCATTTTAATCTTTTGGAGTGTCTGAAGTAGAATCAAGACCTCTTAACCGTTTCGGGTATTTACTATTGACGTGACATAAAGGCTTCAGATGGGAAATACCTGTTTAAGGTTTCCTGTGGCACTTTGTAAAGGTACAATATGACAATGTGGCCCTTGGACCAGAAAAGCTTGTGCTACCTTGATGTACAAGATACTCTATGCCCCGCTGTGGCATTGTACACTTTATAACAGTAACCGTGAAATGTATGCATAGAATGTGTGCCTCCTGGTATAATCACTTTTCGTCTTCTTTTCTAGGCACACTGGTGGGCTGTTCTCCTAATGGGAATAGCACTGATCATGTTGATGGCTGGGTTTATTAAGATATGCAGTGTACATACACCAAGTAGCAATCCCAAGTTACCTCCACCGAAACCTCTACCAGGTAAGAACACACACAGACATTCTGAGAAAAGCAACATTTTACAGCTTCAGTGTAATCCTTGTATTGGCATTTCCTATTTGATAAATGTTGTTTAACAACTGGATATTTTTTCCCAGACAGGGCTTTATTAAATGTTCAGGAATAGACCACTGATGACATTTGTGAGAGAAGCTGCTCCCTGAAATGGCTATATACAGTGTGTAAAAGAAACCACACACACACACCCTCTGTTTTTGAATTATTCATACAGCGTGCCATACTAATAGCCTTTTGCTGTGATTTTTTTGGAGGTTTTTTTGTTAATTGGATCTAGCTATTTCAATACTACATGTTAGAGGACCTCACAACCCTATTTAATATGGTTGGTACTCCTTGTAGCCAAAATGGCATCAAAAATATTCTGCTATTTGGTTTATAAGAGTGCTGAATATAGTGGATTTGTAGTTAAGTATTCCTAAGAAGAGCACTTCCCATGTGTCTTAGGGCAGTGGTTGACATCCTGTGGTCCATATGCCTGTCAATCACTGCCCTGTCCTGGTGGAGAGAGGCAAATGGCAAGCGTGAGTGCACCATACTTTCAGCCCTCAAATGAGTAAAATTGCACAATTGTGTGTGTTGGAGGTGGGAATGTCTGCTTTTTTTTTTTCTTTAGCTTCTTTACATTCACATTTGTCACTACAGTCGGGAGTAGCATCAAAACACCAAAACGCAGTAACACATGTAAGGTGCTTTTGCTGATGGAATTATACATCACATACTTGTAATTACTTGTTCATTAGGGATTTTGTAAATTGGTATGTATAACAGGGATTTTGTTTAAATACCTCTTATATTATGCTGTAGCTAGTTCTGTGTAACTACTGTTCTAGATGTAAACTAATTATTAATTTTCATTAAGTGATGAAAATTATCAGGTTAAAAAAAGGCACATGTCAGTCTTATAACCTTACTGTTGATCCAGAGGAAGGCAAAAACCCCTTTGAAGCAGATGTCAGTTGTCCCATACAAGAGAGAAAATTCCCTTATTTACTCTAAATGTAGCAATCAGAATAAATGCCTTCTCCAGAATCAAGTGCTCGTCAACCTGTAGTATTTTTTTTTTCAAGGAAGGCATCTGAGCTCATCTTGAACTTGTTCAGTAAATCAATCATCAAAACATGTGTATCCATTGTCTCATCGTTCTTACAGTAAGAACCCCTACCTATAATGATGGAGAAATCACCTTTGCTCTAGACATAGCAACCTTATCATGGTAACAGTCCTAAATGCAATAAAAAAACAATTTTGAGAGATCTGGACTAGTGTAGCACATATTGATACACAGTAAATATATCGCTCCTAGGCCAACTTTTTTTCAAACTGAATTACCCCACATTTGATCGCCTGTTTTAATATTGCAATTCACCCATTCCCTTTAACCAACTTGATTGCTCTCATCTGCACCTTCTACAGCTTGGATATGTCCTTCTCATGCACTGTTACCCAGAATTGTATATAATATTCCGTATGTGGCCTCACCCGTGAGTTGTATGGAGGCAAAACTATGTTTTTGTCATGAGCATCTAGGCCCTCGGTTAACGCAGCTCATGATTTTCTTTCCTTTAACAGCAGCTGCCTGGCGTTGGTCACTAAATTAAAGACTACTGTGCACCAATATCTGTCTTTTTTTAGCAGTAGTTTTACCCAGTTATATGGTATCTGGTACATAATTGCACCTTTAGTTACCTTGGTCCAAGTCCAGGGCCTTTACAGTTATCCCTATTACAGTTCCATTTCTTTTCCAAAGCCTCCAACTTTCCTATACCCTTCTTCTGTAATATTCTTTTATTCTCCTCTGGGTCAATTACCTTACAGAGCTTTGTATCATCAGCAAATATTGCAATTCTGACCCTAGTAGTATCCTACTAGCAACTGTGACTCAGAGTACATTTGATCTATAACCAGATCCAATGGTTTATTTAACAAACTGTGCTTTCCTTTCAGGCACATTGAAGAGAAGACGGCCACCACAAACAACTCAACAACCTCCACGCCAGAGACCACGGGAAACATACCAGATGGGACACATGAGACGTTAATTACAGCTTTTTTGCCTTTGGTTCTTCCTAGTGCCTACAATGGGAAAACTTCACTCCAAAGAAATACCTACAAATCGTCACTGTTCCCCAAGAATTGGATCCTGTCATGGAGTTGAGAACTTACCATCACATATACACAGGAGGAGTTCTTTAACACATTTTCTTTTAACACTGTTTGACTACAAACCTGATGAAGAAATTAACCAGAGTTTTTTAAGAAATATTCTTTTTAACTTCTCTAATGGCATAAAATATTAGAATCGTTACCAGTTGTTTTTATGCCCTTTTCATTTTCTTCAGTTCCACTTCCCATTCAGTGAAATTGTCTTTACTGAATCTTCGCTGAAGACTAAACTTGTCTTTTTCCCTAACTGCCAATCAAGGCTAGGAAGGTAGAGGCCTCTTCAGCACTGGAGAACATCTCCTGCCAATGTACATACTTTGTTATATGCAGACATGTAATTATAATGTACAAGCATAAGTCTATGTGCAATTGTAAAAAAAAAAAAAAAAAAAAATCAAAAGAAAAAAAATAATTGCAATATGGATATGTTACTTTGTATTATAAATCTTAATTTGAGGGTTTCTTTTTCAACTGTAAACGAAGACATTACTGTTTAAGTGACATACTCAGGATAACCGAGGAATTGGTGTATAAAGGCGACTGGAAATATATATCTATTTTTTTCTGGAGATGCTTTCACTAGCTGAAAAGTATCCATCTACATTTTCCTTACTAAACGTCTTAGGACCAGAGATGGTTGAAGTGCTCACACTTTTTTCTTACAATGAGCCTCTATTTCATGGGCTTGAATGTTCTGCAAAGTGACTACAGGTGTATGAAATCTACAACCACTTTGGACTTCAGGACTCTTTTTGTATCATGTTTTTTTTTTTATTTTATTTTTTTTCAGGAAAATTCAGCTAAGTTGTTAGTCCCAAGTCAGGAGAATTTTAGGCATGTCTTTTTTAATAAAAACAAGCCTATTCTAAGATTGTTAGTTTGCAAGAAATTCATAAGGTAGATTCTTTAGACTTGCTTGTGTGCTGTAGTAGGAGGGAATGGTATTCTACCTAACTCTACCTTTTGGGTAGTGTCCTCAGCATGAATGAATACCCTACTAATACCCGGTGAAAAGGTAACATTTTAATCGATTTATTTAACCACTGTCACTAGATCCAAACAAAAATGAATTTCCTACTGTATTCGTGTCTAAAGTAAATGTTTTCATGCATCCAGTGCTATGCATGTTTTTGTGTGGGCATTACCAAGAGCCTTTGAATTTCTTTACTTCCAAGGACATCTGTGGCATTGGTATTGTGTCTATAGCTGTGGTCTATTCATTTACTTCTGACTTGGCTTTAAACACTCTTATTGTCCGTATGACTTGCATAGGCATTTTTTGTCTGGCAAAAAGTTATTGATGAAACAAAAGGTTTACACATCCATTATCATCTTGACATGCCAGCAAGGTATAAAGAAACAAACAAAACACAAATTCTTCCTTGTAAAATTGTACAGAGTGTGGTATTTTTTTTTTCCAAAAAGAAACCTACATTTTTTTGTACAACGCTTTAGAAACATTTTTGTACATGAAATTCCAGTCTGGTAGATAGGAGACTATAAAGAATTCTGAAACCTTATAAAATAAAAAAGGAAAAAAAAGTGAAAAAACGTCAAATATAATTAAAAAAAAATAAAAATTGTGTAGTTTTGAAATCAATTGAATGCATTTGTTGGATGGATAAAGGTGGTATAAGAGAATTTGATTTTGAACTTGGTGGTTTATTCATAGTTGTCAGTGTGATAGATCCTTACATTGTGTTCCCCCTTTTTCTTTCTTTTTTATATAATGTTTTCTTCTGTGGTAAGGTATCAGGAAAATCCCCATTTTTATTTTTTAATTGTAATGTTTGAACAGAAATGCACTGAACCTCTCCACAGTACGTTAAGATGTAAGCAAAGCAGAAGCGCAGAAAATTAAATCTAATACTACTGTCAATTTAATGTCCACTGTGTTTTATACAGTATTTTTTTTTGTTCACTTTTGAAATTTTTACTAAATTGCAAAAAAATAAAATAAAAAGTATTGTGCAAACAAATGTAAAAATTTCATTTTTTCCATGAGACTTGACTTAATAAATAACTTGATTTAAAATAAAATTATGGGTATATTATTGGGATTTAAAGACCATATTTTCACTCTAAAATGTGCAGGTCTTCTATGTTGTTACCACACACCTCTTCTATATGTACATATTTAGATATGGCATTTATTAAAGGTATTTAAGTTGTGAAGTATGATCCAAACCCTGCAGAACAGACACTATAATCTGACATTTCCTGTTTTGTGCAGATCATTTGTGAGCTTTGCTGTGCAGACTGGGACAGGGTCACAAAGAGATCTGGTGGTATAACTGGACATTTTTGTTTTAACATGATGAAGAGGCTTTCTGGCTCAGTTTACTAGCTAAGCCAGCTCCCTGATTTTTGTCAATGAAAAATGAGACTGTCCCCCCTCAATCTTACCACAATAAAAGGGCCGGGGGCTGCTTTTCTTAGCAGAGAAGCCCATCCCCGCACAGTGGGTCTGAAAAAAAGGGCATCTGGGCTTTTTGGGAAAGAAAAATATTCTGTTAATTTACTTTTGCAACATTTCAGTTAATTTTTGTCATTGGGCAACCCATTTCATTGATAAGCTCATCCACCAATGGTAGGAGAGCTTATTTTCAAACAAACTTAACAGCCTTTCTCATCTTTTTGTGGCTTTTTCTGGCTTCTTTCTGTTGCTGAGTTATTTCAGATCACTTGCAGATGATTTTTTTGGTAATTTTTAGTTTTAGTGTCTACTTTTCTGTGTGCTCCATTTTCTGTCGTGACTATTCAGAAACCTTGTGCTGTCTCAAAGCCGCAAGACCTTGTCCAAGTCTGTTTAACCAAATGTGATATAGCGATTTGCTGAATAAGTTAACATTTTAAAGGAACCCTTAAAGGGATTGTCTCACTGCACTGATTCATATTACCTCAGTCCTGTTTTCTTGGTTTCATTTTGAATTCAGAGGTGTGTTTACTAGCTTCTACTAGGCTGCAGTAGAAGACAGGTCTTTAGCTACAGAAACCAGTGCGGGCAGCCTATCATGAGAGACTGAACAGGTCCGTAGCTATAGCGAACTGAGGAGCTGATGCAGCCCATACAAGAGGGGATATCTCAGAATAGGTAGGACACGGTTAGTGGACACATATTGCAAAGTGACTTGTTTTTGCAAGATCTTTAACATAAAAAGCAATCCTTGTAGTGAGACAACCCCTTTAACATAGAAAATATCCACTTTTTTTCTTTTCTTTTTTTTAAATCCCACTTTCATCCTTAGGCAATGTTCACACGGCTGATTTCAGAACTGATTCACGTCAGATTTCCGACGTAAATACGTTCCGAAATCGGTTGCAGATCAGTTGCAAATAAGTGTCACTAAGTGTGGCACGTATTTGGCACTGATTTCCCGACAGATTTCATATCCCCATTCATATATGGGGTGAATCCTTTCGGAAATAAGTGACATGCACATTGTTTTTCCGGACGGATTGCGGCCGCAATCCGGCAGGGAAATACGTGTCGTCTGAACGACGACGCTTATTTCCCATTAAAACCAATATTAAATTGCCAGTTACTTGTTTGTAACTGATTTCATAACGGATTTGCGGCCATAAATACGGCTGTAAATCCGTTGCGAAATAAGCCGCGTGAACGAGCCCTTAGAGGACATCTAACATCTCCTGTCATGTCTATTTGAGTAAATGTATTCCTTGTGAAATAACAATTCTGGGGAATGTTCTAACTCTGTGATGCTCCTGGAAATGTATTAATGAATCAATAGCTGGGTGTCACTATTCAAATTTTCAAAGAGGTGCCCCCCCCACAATTCGCAACACCCATCTGATATTCAGTAATACATTTCTAGGAGGAGTAAGGCTATGCCTACACAGCACACAAAAACGGTCGGATTTTGGACGGTTTTAGTTTTTTGAAACCGCTGAAAATCCGACCGTTTAAACAGCCCATAGACTTTAATACTAAAAACAATCAGTGGTCTATACAGGTCTTTTTTTTTTTTTTTCCCATGCTTGCTTACTGGCCCCAGCGGATTTAGCAACCTGTTGTAAAATCTGCCAACATTTTGCCGTACATTCAATTGTATGGGCCCGAGAGCAAAAAAAAAAAAAAACCGACCAAGTTTTTTTGGGAAAGCAGTGACAAAAACTGCGGTCGTGCATGGGACAAAAAGCCGTCAGTTTTCCGACTGTTTTGGCCCATGCTGTGTGGCCCGAGCTTAACAAGAACCCCACAACGCAGAGTTATAAAAGAAGATGCTCCAAAAATTTACAAGGAAAACAAGGATTTACTAGAAAAAAAAAAAACACCGGTTCTTTTCAGTCTTCCCTTTTTTCTTTGATCCTGTTTTTTGACTTTTTAAAATTGAAACTGAAAAATGTCTAAAGAAAATATCTAAAGATATTCCACAACTAAAAATGGAAGAGCGAAGCAGGAAATGAACCACTGTGTCCACTGCAGGATCTCTCTAGGACTATTTCAGGAACATACAGAAAACCCTGTGTACTGGCCAGCAGTGGGTGCAAGATTTTCTCCTATTTATTTAGGACCTATTTCTAGGTTTAGTGTTCCTTTAAGAGAACAAATGTTTTACTCCAATATTGAACATCTAAATGCAGAGTTGACATGGAATACTTTACTGCTTATCCTGAGGTCTGCTTGGGCTAAGAGAAAAGTTCATTACAGCTTATCCAGAATACACCTCAGGCAGATGTGTGAGTGCAGGGGGAACTGCTAATTAATAACGAACCTCCCATCAGCTCTGGCGGATGGAAGGTTAAATAAAGTAAATTATAACATGGGAAAAAATTTCCTGAGGAAAAGGCTGTCATGGTAGTGAAGGTCCCTTGGCTATAGTGCTCCTGATCTGGCTGATATTCTGCAGATCACTGTGTAACTGAAGAAAGAACTGCTGTGGGGGCTCATTTCTTGGCATTTATTATCAGAAGGAACTTTAGTGCAATCTCCTGTAGGAAAATTATTTATGATGCAAGGGTGAACTGGAACTAATGAGAGCCCCTAAAGGATAACCCTTCCACCCCCTTTACCACCCAGCTCCCTCTCCTGTATATTGCAGACAACCAGGTCTCTAGACTATGGCTACATATAAGCCAAGACAACTTTGTTTATCCCTCTCTGCACAGAAATATAGAAAAATGGAAGTGATGAAGGTTACTGTCTCTTTAGCCTGTTATATGACACTTTCAGTGTTGACTGTGGCAGTGAAGTGGTTTTAAAAGGTTTTGACAGCTGCCAATTTAAGCCCACTTGAGCCCCAGTTTTGGTTGCTGATGGTCACCTGCTAGAACAAAAAAAGTAAAAAAAAAAATTAAAAAAATCTGTTTTGGCCCTTCACGCTAGGTTTAATGGGGTTTTCTCGTTACAAAGATCATATCTGTAAAGACGGAGACAGTAAAAATAAGCACTTTTGCAATTGTTTTGCATTACCTAAATCATTTAGTATATCGGCTATGAACTAATCTGTAAGTGTCTAGAGCTAAATCTGAAGCCTGCGGTTGGGCCATGCCCCCTTTTACTGTGATTGGCTGCCTGATATTTAGTTCCGCCTTGGTTGGGACACGCCCACTGTGCTGTTATTGGCTACCTGCACTCTTCCCTCTGAGCTGTGTGAAAACAAAACTGAAAATGGCATTCTGTGGGGTCTGTATCTATGTTCTCATTGTCTTTCTTTCTCTCAGTGTAATAAAGGCTGCCTGACCTCTCTATGCTCCTCTCCCAGTGATAGTTCTATGTGGAGGATTACTGAGTCTCTAGCTGTTTAAATTCACTCTTTCCCCCTTCCCACCCATATAACACAGCCTTATACACTCTGCGGAGAGCAGAGTGCATTTCTCACATTTATTTTATCATTTCAAACTGTATGTATAATGGTTTACACCAATACCAGTGTTTTGGTTAACAGGAGCTTGTGAAGGGAGGGGACAGCTCTGCAGGCCTGAGAACTGACCATTGCAGGAGGTCTGCAGAGCTGTAACATCCTCTCACTTCCACTGCTCACACAGAATGATGATGATGAGTAAGTAGGGAGCAGGGAAGACGCTTGTTAGCATGGTAAATCTAAAAAAAAAAAAAAGCTTAGTTATCAATAAGTTTACTCCAAAATGAAAACTAGTGGTCCTCCAAAAAACAAACAGCCCTATACTACTGACTGAATTTTTAAAGAATTTCGTGTAATTTTTGTATTGTTTGCTGGGTGTATTTACATGGTGCAATTTTTCTATTTTGGCAGAGATCTACTATGAAACTGCATTTATTAACAGCCTGCTCCTTTCAATTCCCTGAATTATTTGGCAAGGTGTAGACCATGAGTAATCAATTATTGTTAATAGTCCATAAGGCTATAGACACAATAAGATTACTTATTTGCTATACCATGCCAAACAATTTAGGGAATTGAATTGAGCATGCTGCTACTAAGGGTGCTTTCACACACTGTTTTGGTGCATTTTTTTTTGTTGCAGGCATGCACAGCAATTAATGAAGTTTCGTTACAGTTCTGTTGCAACAAAAGTCAAAACCTCACTGTTTGAATAAGCCCTATTTGTAACACGGCATAGAATAAAGTTGACATTCTGCATTTTGTACTGCCCTGCGAACGCTTCGAAAATAAATTCCCAACAAATGCAAAAGTAGCATTTTATTTTCATATTCGCTCTCAAAAGTTATTTGATACATTACAAATACCTCAAAATTTGAACTGGTCTAAAACTTGATACAAGGTCTAAAATCACTACAATGAACAAAACCCAAAATTAAAAAAAAAATGCCCCAACAACGACAAAAGGGAAAAAAAGAAAAATGTCACGGGTTTTAAGGAAAAAATTTAATTGGGTCAATAATGGCTTAAAAGATGATTGCAGTTGAAAACTAGAATTTACAAAAAACACTAAAAAAAAAAGCACCACTGCATTTTTTTCCACATTGACATAATCAGACTAAACCTTACTTAATGGCTCATGCCTTAGGAACTTCTTTTTTAAATTAGAAATCTGATTAAAATTGGGGGACACAGCTGGGGATGCATTTTATTCCCACCAGAAACACAACACTTCTGTGTGTAAAAACAGGGAAAGTCTAAAGAAACCCAAGATACCGAAAAGAATTGTGGAATTGCCATGTCTGAATATCCTTGTATCGATATCCAATTTCCTGAAGGTCCTATTCATCTTACAAACAATTATACCAAGTACAAAGAAGATGGAAGTCCAGCATCAAACCTCAGGAAAAAGACGGGTTCGGTCTAAGATGAACTGTTTGGACTGCTTGCAATCAACCCAAGAACAAAAACAAAAGACCCTTTTTGGGGAAAACTGGCAAAACTTGTAAGTTTTCCTTTTTCCACGTGAAACGAGTGCTGTTTTAATAAAGGGCGAAAGGGGCCCCCGTCAGGGGAAAAAGCCATTCCCCATAAAAACATAAAAAACCAGATTCATGTTTGTAAGGCACCAGGAACAAAGACCCACATTTTTTGGGGACATTCCTTGGCTGACGAAACTAAAAATTAACTGTTTTGGGCCCTAATGCCATCATTACGTTTTGGGGAAAAAAAAGGAGAACTTTTTAAGCCTAAGAATCCATGCCAATGTGAAACACGAGTGTGACAGCACATTACGGGGTTGTTTTGCTGCAGCCCCAATCTCGGGTCCAGCATCCTCTACTTTGCCCCACTCCTGACGTGTCTGAGGAAGGCCTTGCGTGGCCAAAAATGTTCAGAATAGTTTCTGGCATTCTTTTTTTTTTTTTATCAAAAAAACAAAGCTTTGAAAAACTGGGAACCTGTCTGTTTAAAGCACGAATAAATTACTCATTTGCAGAAATCGTGGAGTGCTGTAATTCTTTTGTTTCTAACTAATCTAAATCCTAGGGGAAAATTTATGGGCAATCTGAAAGGGCAGGTGCGAGAAAGGGCGACCCCACTATTGTAGAACTCGTGGAAGGATACCAAAATGTTTGACCAAGGTTACAGTTTGAGGGCAATGCTCCCAAAATACTAAAAAATTTATGTAAACTTTGAATTTGCAGAAAGAATAAAATCCCTTTAAAATTCTCCTCATTATTCGGCATTTGGCAAATAAAATTTTTTTTTGTAATCCTAATTGACTTAAGGTTTATTCTGATTTCATGTCAGTGAGAAAAGCATGCATAAATTCTTTTTATATGGCGTATGTAAACTTCTGGTTTCAACTGTATATACTAACTCCCATTTACTGATGCTTTGCTGACTTGCAGAGGACAAATACCAGTCGGCGGGACAGCGGGCGGATAAAAACCCGGGCGGAAAAACCATGCAGGGGGACGCTGCAGGGGTTTTCCATAGAAAAACCCCTTGTCCCATTTTCGGCCAGTTTTTCAGGCGGCTCAAAAAACCCCAAAAAAGCCTGAAAAAACCGCCCAAAACCCTGCAGGGGGACAGCCCTAAACGCCCAAACAGACTAAAAACGGCATTTTATTTGCAAACCCTTTTTGTAAAATAGCCTCAGCGTTCAGAGGTGACAGTTTCATTTGCTTTTTTTTTTTTTTTTTTGCTTTTTTTTTACAACCTTGCAATTCCCTCTAACAGGCTAAGCTAAGTATAGGAGCAATGTTGGTCACTGCTGTAGACTCACCTACAACCTGCATGGGAAGTGGGAGCCTGAAGAGGCTGTGAAAAGTAATAACCAATGGGGGAAAACCTTTACCCATAGACTTTCATACAAATACAATAATCTCATGTAACACTACCCATTTTCTGTGTGAAGTTGTCTGATAATGGATTCTGTAAAAATGGTTAGATTTGTCACTACTTGTATTTTTTCTATATGGCACACTCGGGATAGAGGTCGTAAATTGAACTATGTCCCTTCTCTAATCCGTCCTCAACCTTTCCAGTGTTGAACGCCCCATTGCCTAGTCTAGGCTTCTCTCCCTATCAACACCATCAGCAACATTTATCATGCTGTATTTTCGCAGATCTCAAATAGCCAGAGAATGTAAAGTACTCAATTTGTTAAACTTCTAATTAATGAAATCTGTTTTTTCCACTTACTTGTGAATGAGGTTTATTCTTTCCACCATGGCTGTTTTAGTCATATGTTAAACATGGCCTTTTCCCTAGAGTAGAGGTCTAGTCCTCTCTACTTCTTTGTAACACAATAACAGCAGTATGAGCTTTGTCTACTCCCATTTACACACAGCCCTTTACCCTCAAGCAAAGAATATAATGGAGCCTAGCCTCTGTAACCTGGACACCGTTTGAAATCTAAAAAGTTAGTGCAGATATGCAGTATCGTACCCTTTTGAAATCTTTGACTGGATCTAACCAATCCCAGTGTTTCTTTGTTTTTCTCTATGTTCGTAAAGTCAATGAGAAAAAAAAATCTTTTATATTCAACATTTATCCACAGGATACTTAATACATTGTGTGAAAACACCTTTAAAAATAAAAATGTAATGCCATCCTCCATTATTTTCATGCCTTATTTTAGTGCAAAGTAGGTTCACATCTGGTGACTTCTGTTCCAAGAAGGAACCGCAATTTTGTGTTGGGAAGGTGGCCCAGTTCATGTGCACAATTCAGTGTCTTTACCTCCAAGACTGCTAATGGTCATACCTCCAAAGAAATACTGTATGTTTTAGTTACTTTGTGCTCTTTTGACAGATGCAGATTTCCGTATCATATTTTGGATCCGGGAAATGTTTGTTGGGTCCAAGGACGTGCCAACAAATTGGTGAATACGAACTATATATCGGTAAGCTAAAAATGTATTTGCTATTTAGTTCAATGAACGTGGTTATCGTGAAATAAATGGATTGTGTGTTCAGGTTGGCCAATACTTCACTGCCAGCTCCGAATTTTAGGCTAAAACACAACCTTTATTCCATCAGTTAAAATACACAATGAATAAATAAAATTCACAATATTTCAACAACATTATATCCATGTAGGGTTTTCTCACTACAATAATTAGCTGTCAACATGTAGAGGGAGGCAAATGAAGAGTTTCTGCTAAATACATTGCTATTTTGATATTGCTCTGGTCAGGAGACTAGACAGGTTTTAACTGCTCTGAGTGCACATAAGTGTCTCAAGGTTACCATCCATAACTCCCTTTCTGGTTAGAACAAGAACAGGGAGTGACGTCACCATGGTCGGACAGAGCAGTCTTTATCTCTAACAAGATTAACCTAATTAGTGAACAGCACTTGTGTTGACTTCTCAGCAGTCTGTAGCTTTTGTTTACTGTAGATGATATCTTTTGCACTTATGTCAATGTAACTGCTCAGCTAGTTACAGAAGAACTAAATATGCTAACCACTGCAGTAGATAAGATAATAAGATTTTCTGAAACTGCTTTAAAGGGGTTGTCTCATCTCAAAGTTTCATAGGATGCATGAATGACATAATGCTGCTTTGCTTTGTCACTTCCTGGTGAAAGCTGTCTGTAATTAGCATATGAGCTCCGTGTATTCAGACCTCTGTTTATTAGTCTAGATTAAATAAATTACCTTCTCTGAGGTCTGGAGAAGCTCCTTAGCTAATGTAAACAGTAGAGTACTGTCTTTTGTCTGAAAGATCAGATAACACACAAGCTCTCACCCTGCTGGCCCTGACCTGTGTGATGACATCACT